>CM071933.1:38179416-38489788 GCA_016081115.2 Rehmannia glutinosa
GAACTCGACTTCCCTATCTGGAGGGACAATGGTGAGTTCCTGTGGAAATACATCTGTGTATTCCGATACTATGGGCACCTGGTGAATTTGAGTCTCTACCTTTGGTTTTTTGATTAAAAACGCCAAGTACCCTTGTGCCCTTCTAGAGATTGCCTTTCTAGCTTTAATGGCAGAGATGATTGGGGAAATCTTGACTCGTGCCCTACCTGAAACTTCCACTTTAGGATTTCCAGGTTCACATAGTTTGATGGACTTGCGATGGCAGTCCATTTATGCATGGTGTGCAGATAACCAGTTCATTCCCAAAATCACGTCGTATTGGGATATAGGCAATAAAATCAAATCGACAGGGAAGTTTATATCACCAATCTTAACTTCACATGCATTATAAATAATATCCGTTAATTGGCTTGCGCCCATAGGAGTTGACACTTCTAAATATATGGGCATGTTCCATGCATGCATGCAGCTTGTGTACATAATGTGGTTCGACAAATGAGTGCGATGATCTAGGGTCAAATAGCACTTTAGTATAGTGGTTAGATACTAGAAGCATACCTTCCACCACGTTAGTCGCCTCCAGAGCCTCATGTCCAGCCAAAGCAAATGCTCGAGCTGGCATCCATGCTCGATTTCCTTGCCCATTTCCCTGTCTCTGTGGCTGTGCCGGTTTATTTCCACTGTTATTCATGCTAGGACAATCCTTCACCTGATGTTGGAAACTGCCACATCTCAGACGCATTCCCTATTTGCGCCAGCAGTCATTGGGAGTGTGACCTAGTTTCTGACAGTGTGCACATAGCTTTCTCTGTGTCCCCTGCATCGGTCCCTTTTCTTTATCTGCTTTCCCGATAGTAACCTTCTAAAATTTGGCGGGCTGTTTAGATGACTGCTCGACAGCTGGCCTTTTGAGATTGTTGGTAGCCCTGCCCTGTTGCATTTGCCCTATACAATTTAACCCTGCCTCAATACGAAGAGCCGCCTTGACTGCAGCTAAATAGGTCTCCAATTCAAGAGTCAGCAATTGCTTCTGTAATTCCAATTTTAGCTATCTAGTGAACTTGTATAACTCGTCCTCCTCTGTATTGATAGTTCTCAAGGCATACTTGGACAACCGATGAAATTCTGACTCATACTAAGACACTGTCAGATTTGTTAGGATATTTATTGAGTAGATTTTGATGATACCATGTAAAACTTAAACTAGGAAGTTGGCACCCCATTTTCCTTGTAATTTGTATTGTAATAGATAGGGCTGAGAAAGCTGAGTCAAGTCAGCTATGCCAAGGAATACAAGAAGTTAACTGCGGACTGGATTGAAGACTATGTTGTGTGTTAGCTGAGTATGGCCAAGAAGGAAGTCAAGGACTCGACTGAAGAAGTGTCAGCTGAGGAACAACTGTGAGATGTGTTAGTCAAGTCAACTCAAGAAGCCAAGTCTCAAAGTTCAAGTGACAGTTGAGTTATCCAATGACTAGAGCTGACTCAAGTCACCTGGGGTCAGGACAACAGTCTAGTCAAGACAACTGACTTAGATCCGTTGATTAAAGTCAAGAATATTACTCAATATAGTAATATGTCAAAGCTTTCAGGTCTAAAGTGTTAGTCCCAGAATTGTGCAAAATGAATAAACCAATGGGAAACACTGCACCTTGTGTCAGGCACCTGCAATATTACGAAGACATTTAATACGAGGAAATGTCAACATCAAGGACTGCAACAAGACAAGCTAACGAACAAAAGTGACATTTGACATTAGCCTATCTCTTCAACGGGAAAAATTTCAAATGTGCACTATAAAAGGCTGAGGAAATTATTGAGAAGAGGTTACCTGAACCACGAACAAGCAAGCATTATTCAAACATTTAACCTGCAATATTCTCATTAACATTCAAGCAATTTTTCAAGCCTGAAACTCAAAGGAGATCGATCCAACATAAGATGTGAAGGAAAGACAACTTCAAATCTGTTGAAGAGGGAACTTTTGAAGAATCAAAAGGGGTCTACTATCCAAGCTAGAATTGTAGAAAGGTTCCAGTTCGAACCATTATCAAGTTTGTTGGAGGGCTTCGTGATCAAATCCAAGAACTTGAGAAGTGAGTCAAGAGTCAAGCAAGCAAATGCCTGAAAAAAACTGAGTCGCAAGAGAAGCCAGCTGTGTGATCAAGGCTGTCTCCAGATTGTTCACCGCTTTGTAAACTGATCTATTACATAGTGGATTCTTCCAGGAGTTGGAGAAGAGAGGATTAGAAGAATTACCCCATCTTCGAACCTCTGTCAAATATTTATGTCATTTACTTTCATCAAATTTACCTTCCTGCATATTTACATTATATCTGTTGTTAGAATCATATTTGCTATCCAACCGATTAATAACCAAGTTCTAAAAATCAAGTGTTAAAAACAAACTTAAAACAAATCTAAGGATGTTAAATCTTCCGATGTTAAAAACCAATCAGTCAAGTTAAGTATTTGGCTTGAGCAGCCGAGTTATACTATCAACAGCTCTATCGAGTCTGTTGAGTGGGTAACTTAGCTGAAAAACCAACATAGTTGTCCATCAAGGACACAACTGTTTGAGTCAACTCTGTTGAATTAATTTCAAAAGACTAAATCGAAAATTAGGTAAGGTTTATTCAACCCCCCCTTCTAAACGTTACTTCACACCCCTTGGGACCTACAAGTGGTATCAGAACAGTTGGTTCATTGAGCCTTCCGCACTGGTTACTGAACTAGATCTCTATCTTTTCAAAAAGGTTTTAAACACTTGCATTTTCAAAATCTTTCATTTTAAGCAAAGTTATTATCATGGAAGCAAATCTGACACGCATTCCTATGTTCACCGTTGAAGAATTTGATGATTGAAAAATTCGTATGCAGGCTTATCTATATACATTACATGATGAAATGTGGCTTGTGATAGAGGATGGGCCACTGCAAATACTAAAAGTGAACACGATCAGAAGAAGAGAAGAAAGACACTACAAAGGAGAAGAAGTCTTGGCTTTGAAGCAAGACCAGCCATGGTTGAAAAACCAAGGACTGAGTGGACTAATGAAGATAGGAAGAGATATAACTTGGACAATGTGGCCAAGGACATACTCTACAAGACATTGGACAAAGCCATGTTCAATAAAGTCAAATCTTGCAAATCTGCAAAAGAAATCTGGAATAAACTAACTTTAATTTGTGAAGGATCAGAACAAATTAAAGAAAATAAACTGTCTGTTGCTGTTCAAAAATTTGAGAATTTCAAAATGCTTGCAGGTGAAACCATGGATCGGCTGGATGCCAGATTCACTGAAGTCACAAATGAGCTTTCAGCTCTTGGGAAGGAATATACACAAAAGGAAATGTGTATGAAGATCTTAAGAAGTCTCTCAACTGAATGGGAAATGACTATGGCCCTGAGACATTCAATGGACCTCTCAAGAACATCTAATCATGAGCTATTCTCAGACCTCAAAGCCTATGAGTTTGAGCTGAGAAGAAAAGAGCAAGAGGATACAACTGTACCCAAGACAGTTGCACTGATGGCTAATGATGGAAAGAGAGCTGAACCCAAGGAAATCATAGACCAGGAGGAAATTGCCCTAATGGTTAAAATATTTAACAAGTTCTTTAATAAGAGCTATAAAAGAAATAAGGGTGAGACCTCCAGAAGACATTCAGCTCCTTCCAAATCAAGAGAAGACATGCCACCCAAGAGAGCTGAACATAAAAGGGTTGACTATCAGAGAGCTGATAATCCAAGAACAGAAAGAGCTGATCAAATAGTTGAGAACCTGTGTTTGAACTGCAGACAACCAGGACATTTTGCAGTTGATTGTTCTTATCCACCAGTCAACAAATATAGGAATGAGGAAGATAGAAGAGTCTTCAAGGAAAGAAGATAGGAAAAGAAGAAAGCCATGTTGCCTGCTGAGACTGCTGGGACAGTCAAGTCTAAAGATGCAGCAGACTCAGAGAGCAGTGAAGCTGACTACTCAAGTGACTCTGAGGAAGAGGCTATGATTTGCCTTATGGCTAAAAAACAAGATCAACCAGATCAAGAAGATGAGGTACACTATAACTCATCTCATTTAGATTCAAGTGATAGTGATTATGATACACATACTTCATCACCCCACTGATCTTTATGATTCATTAGGCAAAATGATGAAAGATTTTGAACACATAAAATCCTCACATAGAATTCTAAATGACGAAAACAGCCAACTTAAAAGCCAAAACTCACAGCTGACTAAAGAGCTGAGTACTCTGAGTCACATAGCTGATGAGAACACTAAGCTGAAGGCTTAAAATGCCAAGATCATATCAGAGTTAGCTGCTATAGAAAAGAGGGAAGAAGATCTCAAAAATGTGATTGCCTCATTTACAAAGGCATCCAAATCATTGGATGATCTTATCATGAGTCAAAAAGAATGTGGAGATAAGACAGGCATAGGATTTAATTCCTTTGTGCATAGTCAAACTCCAAGAGTGATTTCGGAAAAAGGATCTTCAAGTAATGAAGCATCTCAAAAATCTAAAACACCAAATGCTGCACCCACATTTACTCCAAAGCACAATCACAAACAAACTGGCCTTGGATACAAAGGAAAAGGAAAACAACCAGTTGAGTATGCTGAGAGGACAGCTGAGAAGAAATCCAGCCGAGTTCCTCAGCAAACTCCAAACAGAAAATACTCTGTGAAAAGCAAACAGAGCTACCGAAAACCCCAGAAATTTAATCAGAGAAACACACATGATGGGAATGGTAGAAACTATCCAAACTATGTTGATTGGAATAACGTGAAACATCAACAAAGACCTATGGAATACAAGCTAAGATGGCAAAGACCTAAAACTCAGCAAAGGTCATTCCAAAGGCAAAAGAGCTATTATTAGCAAACATACGCACTCTATTGTAAAAATCCCCGCCTAGCCCCGATTAATCCCCGCCTAGGCGCTAGGCCCCGTCTAACCCCGCCTAGACTCCGACTAGGCACTAGGCCCCAGTCTGCCGCCTAGCGAGCGCCTAGCGCTTTTTACAAAAACGCACCCAAGCACTACACTCAGAAATATCACAACTATCCCAAGAAAGCAATTGCTAAAACACAAACACATGCATACAGACAAAAGAGACAGTTGTATGAACCTAAAACTCCCAAGCAATTTGCTAATGTGCACTATGATTATGGCACTGATAGATGTCAACCTCTTAGAGTCAAGTCCTTTGGCTATAGGTTGGTTGGATCATCTTATAGTACTAACCCCTCAGGACCCAGGCAAGTATAGGTACCTAAAAACTGATTTCCTTGATTGCAGGTTCAAGGAACAGCTGAGTGCCAAGGAACCTGGTATATGGATAGTGGTTGTTCCAGACATATGACAGGAAACAAGAAAAACCTGGCAAGATTCAAGGAGATCAGAGGTGCAAAAGTTATATTTGGAGGAATCAAAGGCACATGATCCATCAAGAAGAATGGATTGGAAATCACAGATGTTGCTTATGTTGAAGGCCTCAACTTCAACTTGTTAAGCATCAGGAACTCTGTGATAAAGGCTACAATGTTTGATTCAACATGGGAGTGTGCCAGATCAAACTGAATCAAATGAAATAGTGCTGCAAGGATCAAGACAGAAGAATATGTATGTGGTAGATTGGTCTACTGCTACACCAAGCACTTGTCCGCTAGCAAAGAGCACAGCCGAATCAAGTTGGCTATGGCACAAGAAGCTGAGTCATCTGAATTTCAAGACAATCAACAAGCTTGCAAGGAGTCATCTTGTAGAAGGATTGCCAGACTCAGTTTACAAGAAAGAAAGTGTATGTGATGCATGCCAGATGAGAAAGCAAATAAAGTCTTCATTCAAGGATAAGCCAAGTCCTTCTTCAACAAGGATATTACATCTGTTGCATATGGATTTATTTGGTCCAGTTGAGCCAGCCAACATAAGTGGAAAGAAATACACCTTAGTGGTGGTGGATGACTATTGAAGATATATATGGACAATCTTCATGTGTAAAAAGAAGGAAACATTGCAGAAGTTACCTCAGCTGATGAAAAGAGTTCAAAATGAAAAAAGCCAAACCATTATAAAAATAAGACCTGACAGAGGAACTGAGTTTGTTGATGGGATAATGACTCAGTATTGTGTTGAAAATGGAATTGCTCATGAGTTATCAGCTGCAAGAACTCCACAGAAGAATGGAGTGGCTAAAAGAAGGAATATAACTCTCAAGGAAGCTGCAAGGACCATGTTAGCTGAAGCTGGATTGCCTAAGAGATTTTGGGCTGAAGCCATCAACACAACATGCTATACTCAAAATAGATGCATGATCAACAGGCAACTGACCAAGACTCCCAATGAAATTTGGACAGGGAGAAATCCAAATGTTGGATATTTCAGGATATTTGGATGTAAATGTTTCATCCATAACAATGGCAAAGATAATTTAAAAGCTTTTGATGCTAAAGCTGATGAAGGCATCTTCTTGGGATACTCAGCTGAGAGTAAAGCCTATAGAGTGCTGAACAAGAGGATTATGGTTACAGAAGAGTCTATCCATGTGGTTTTTGATGAACCCAATGTAAATGGAAAAGACATTGGAAAGTTAGCTGATAAGCTGAATCAACCAACAATACAGAAGAGTCCTTATGTTGAAGCTGAAGTAAGAGCAATCAACCCAGATGAAGATGAGATAGCTGAATCTCAAAGACGACTGGAAAGTCTACAGCTGAATGAAGATGAAAGAGCTGTTCAAGACAACTTAGTCAGCGAGATGGTCAATCCAATCCGAGACTTACTCCAACCTGATGTGAGATGGCTCAGAGACCATCCACCAGAGTTAGTTATTGGAGATATTAGAGATGGCATAAGAACCAGATCCAAAGCACAGCAGAAAGCTATGTTCACTTGTTTTATTTCCCAAATAGAGCCTAAAGATGTGTCTCAAGCATTAGATGACACGCATTGGATTCAAGCCATGCAAGAAGAGCTGAATCAGTTTAAAGAAACAAAGTATGAGAATTAGTGCAGATGCCAACCCATCAAAAATGGTATTGGCACAAAATGGGTTTTCAGAAACAAGATGAATGAAGAAGGATCTGTTGTAAGAAACAAAGCAAGATTGGTAGCCAAAGGTATTGCCAAGAAAAGGGTATAGATTTTGATGAAACTTTTGCTCTTGTTGCACGATTGGAAGCAATAAGGATGTTTCTTGCTTATGTTGCACATAAGAACTTCATTGTGTATCAAATGGATATGAAGAGTGCATTTATAAATGGATTGTTAGAGGAAGAATTCTATGTTGAACAACCTCCAGGTTTTGAACATAAAACTATTGGAGATAAGGTATATAAGCTTAAGAAAGCATTATATGGATTGAAACAAGCATCAAGAGCATGGTATGATACATTGTCTCAATTTCTAACTGACAATGGATTCGACAAAGGCAAAGTTGATAGAACACTCTTCAGAATTCAAGATGGAGAGAGTATACTACTTGTTCAAATATATGTGGATGACATCATTTTTGGTTCCACAAACAAAGAGCTGTGTGACAAGTTCTCAAACCTCATGCAAGGTAAATTTGAGATGAGCATGATGGGAGAACTGACTTTCTTTTTAGGACTTCAAGTCAAGCAAATGAAGGATGGAACCTTCATAAGTCAAACAAAATATACCAGAGATTTAATGAAGAAATTTGGTATGGAAGAGAAGTCATCTGTGAAAATTCCAATGAATACATCAGCCGAGATGGACATGGATGCAGATCGCAAAGCTGTAGATCAAACCTGATATAGAGCACTCATTGGATCATTGCTCTATCTAACAGCAAGCAGGCCAGACATCGCCACTACAACATAAATGACATTAGGTAACACTAAAAAAATGTTAACTAATGGCCATAAAATGTTACTATAGACAATATAGGTAGCACTTTTATGGCGCTGCACTTGCCCGTGCTACCTATAGTCTAAGGTATCACTTTTAATAGCTTTTAGTTACACTTTTTCTAAGTGTTATATTAAGTTTTCTATTGGTAACACTTTGAAGCAATATTTCTAAAGTGTTATATATGAATCTTATGTAACACTTTTTTGTAACGCTTTTTATATTTATAACACTTTAAGAACAATACATCTAAAGTGTTACATATGAATCTTATGTAACGCCTTTTTTGTAGCACTTCGTAGAAATACTATTTTTTGCCACCAAGTAGATTCGAACCCATGACCTGTTATGTATGGAAGTGGCAATTTGCCACTAAGTTAAGTTGATTTTTATTACAACTTTTACTTTGTTTTATATATACACATACACACACACACATATATATATATATATTATATGTATATATAATATATTTTATATAATAAAAATTATATTTTATAATATACGTATTAAATTATATTATACACTGTATATATCAAATTTTATATTGTATAGTATATAGTTTGAAAATCATATTATATTATATATTAAAGGACACAGCAAATTAAAAATATCAAAAATATATAAAATAAATTTATCGACTGATAAATATTCAATCAGTAAAAATAAAAAATATATAAAAATATAAAATTAATTTACCGACAAATAAAAAAGTTCTAATAGTAAAAAAAATAAAATAATAAAGAAAATAACAAAAAAATAATTTACCGACGCAAAAAATTGCTAAGTAATTACCGACAACATCAATTTTCATTGGTAATTTTTTTTAAAAAAGTAAAAAAAATATTAAAAAAAAAGGTTAACGATGAAATTGGTCTCTGTTAGTAAAAATAATAATAATAATAATAAAATATATACATGCGCATTTTTCGTCGGTATTAAGACTGAATTAATTGTCTTCATAAAAAAATAAAAAAATAAAAGTAAAACTAAAACACTTTGTAAAAAGAAAACAAAAATTCAGTTAAAAAAATAGAGTACATGATGTTTGGTGACATTAATTAATTAAATAAATCTTTGACATGATTTATGATAGTTATATAATTTTGTGTTACTAAAATATAGTTTAAAAAGTGTTACAACCAATAAAATATAGTGTTGTCAAGAGTGCTTCTTAAATAAAGTGATACCTATTTGCGTTACAAAAGAAATAACAAAAACAAAGTGATACTTAAAAGTGTTACTTATATAAAAGTGTTACATATAAGCGTTACATATTGATAAAAATGTTACCTATTTGCCTTACAAAAGAAATAACAAAAAAAAGTGATACTTAAAAAGTGTTACTTATATAAAAGTGTTACATATAAGTGTTACATATTGATAAAATGCTACAAAAGTGTTACATAAATATTGTAATGTAATAAGTGTTACAAACATGTGTTACATATGTACCTTATATGAAAAGTGCTACAAAATTTGTGTTACCTAATGTCATTTATGTTGTAGTGATCACCTTTGCAGTAGGTGTATGTGCAAGATTCCAATCTGCACCAAAGGAGAGCCACATGACTGCAGCTAAGAGAATCCTAAGATATTTGAAGGGATGCCAGGAAGTTGGCTTATGGTATCCAAAGAAAGGTGGATTCAAGCTAATTGGTTACTCAGACTCAGACTATGTTGGATGTAGAGTTGACAGGAAGCGTTCCTCAGGTACATGTCAAATGCTTGGAAATAGATTGGTTTCTTGGTTCAGTAAGAAACAAAACTCAATAGCCACATCCATAGCTGAAGCAGAGTACATAGTTGTGGGCAGTTATTGTGCCCAAGTCTTATGGATGAGACAACAACTAAGAGACTATGATATTGAAGAAAAAGAGATTCCAATTATGTGTGATAACACTAGTGCTATTGCAATCACCCAGAATCCTGTGTTGCATTCGAGAAAAAAGCACATTGATGTCAGATATCACTTTATAAGAGATCATGTTGAAAAGAAAGACATCACCTTGGAATACATCTCAACTGATAAACAGTTAGTTGATATATTCACTAAGCCTCTATGTGAATCAAGATTTGAAGAGCTCAAGAATGATTTAGGGTTAATTGAGCTGAGTTAAATCTCAAAAGACTCAATCAGCAGAGAAAGAAGATGAGAAAATCAAAGCAGAGCAAGTTTCACACTACAACCAAGTGAAACAGCCTTATCGGGAAGTCAGCTGTATCGAGTTAGCTGACAGTTGAGTTACATCACAAGAAGAGAGAAGCAGAGTTAAGTCACGTTGGATGTAAGCTGAATCATTTATGAGCTAAGTGACAAGAACGCAGTAGTTTTAATTGAGCGGGAATATTTTTAAGGATGACATCAGCGTAATAATGACGGTCACAATAAAAGCTGCACAGTAAACCATATGATTGGATATAAATGTTGATGTATTAAATGCGAGGAATTAAATGCGGTTTTGATGTTTTAATCTTAGCCGTTGATTTTGATCAAAAATTTCAAAATCCAAAATATGTCCTTTCACGACCTTTATATACGGACGTTTGCATTTCTCTCACTCTACGCGAACTGTTCATCTTCAAGCAAAGAAGCATCTTTCTCTCTGAAACCCTAAGTTCTCTCAAAGCAAGTTTCTCGTTTTTCATTTGGTAAAAATCTCTAAAAATGGCCCCAAAGTATGATTTTATGAAGCTTTCAAAGCAAATCCACACCGGTTCTTCAGTGGATTTGGATGGGATGATCAAACAGGGTGTTGATGAAACCCTGGTTCTGAAGATAGCTGAAATGTTGGAGAAGTCCGGTCTAAAGACTTTTCTGACGATGGAATACTCTCATACCTACCTTGAAGAGGTAGCGATGTTCTATGTGAATGCATAAGTGCAGGACGATGAAATCAAATCTTCCGTCCACAACAAGGTCATCAAACTTAGTGCAAAAGACCTTGCTGAGCACTGTTTGTTGCCAGCGGAGGGCTTGAAGGACATCTCGGAGGCAGATGTCGACTTAGCTGCGGCTTGGAAAGAAGTGGCTAAGCCAGAGTGTGCTGCGAAAGTGGTTTTCACAGCCAAGAAGGAGTCGCTGAAGGACGACTATCACAGGCTGAACGACGTCATCTCGAAATGTGTCGACATGAAGTTTGGAAGCTTCAATAAGCTGTCCAAAACTAAGCTGATCATCACGGCTGCTATCATGCAGGAGAAGAAAATCAATTGGGCTGAGTTTGTTTACAGCAGACTTTGCCAGAATGTGCTGAATTGGACCTTTAAGGAGGATGGGTCATTCGGATGCGCACTTGGTTATGGCCTTGTGATTGGCCATTTGCTGGAAGTAAAAAGTGTCGCTCTTCGTCATGGCAAGCCCTTTCATGTGAAAAGGAAGATGTTCATGGCAAACCTTTCTAGTGCCCAAAAGAGAGCTCATGCCAAGAAAACCGATGCTAGTGAGGGGGAATAAACTGACCCGAAGACACAGCTGAGGCCCCTCCCCCGAAGAAGAAAGTTGCCCCTGCAGCCAAGCACAAGAAAGCGCATACCCCTGCAGCCGAGTCACCTGCCCGAGCAGCCGAGACTCCTGCCCTTGCAGCAGAGACTGAGAAGGAACCCTCACTCTCTTCTCCAGTCGTAAAGAAGAATAGGACTGCAAAATCGAGAAAGGCAGCTCCCTCTAAGAAGAGTACCCAAGTCCCCACCTCTGATGAATCTGCTGAAACAGAACCAAAAGTTCCTCTGGTTTGGCCCAAGAAGAGGAGACTGTTCAAGCAATCAGAGCTTGAAAATACAGCTGAATCTGCTACTCAGCTGGAGAAAGAAACTGAGACTGCTGGTGATCAAGAAGCGCAGTCTCCGGAAGTTATTGATGCATCTACAAAGTCTGCTGATGGTAATCAGCAGATATCTGTCGAAGACCCAGCTGTGAGGAAGACAACTGAGGAAAGTAAAGCAGCCGAGACAACTGTCCCTATTATTGAAAAAGTTCTCTCTCCTCCTATAACCGATGTTGCTGCATCTGAGGAAGAGCAAGGTCTCTTACCTCCCATTCCGGAAACTGGAGGTGACGGTGAAGATGATGATGATGATGTAATCATGTATTCTCCAATCTATCCAGATATTCAACGACGCTGGAGGGAATGGAGAGCATGGAAACTAGATCACTCAAGGGTACAGTTCACTCGCCCTGAGTTTATAGAAGAAGAAGAAGAGCTTCTCTGATTCCTCTGCGTAAATGATGTTCAATCTGCTCTTAATGAAGATAACTGCATGGATATCCTCTGCATCTTGAAAGAGGAAGAAAAGGGGAGAGCTGCCGAGCAAGCCCGAGCCTTGGAGAAATCCAAGATATGCCAATTTACAGTCTCTCTAGAGCATACTCACACACATCTTGATATGCTCTCAAATAGCGATAAGGACATGGATCCTGCTGCTGCAGCTGAGAAGTTGGAGATGCAGTAAGCCTTGCAGGAATCAAAAGCCATGCACGAGCAACAGTTGTTCAAAGGTCCAGGAGAGTCATCCCAAACTCTTCTGCAAATCGATCCTTTGGGAGTGGCACAGTAGATTGTGCCAGACATTGCTGCAGCCACGTCCCCCGTGCAATCAGAGGATGGCTCCAAGGGAGCTGGCGATGAAGCTGGGAAGTTGGGCACCCAAGCTGAGCCAACCCCTGAAAAAGGTTTTCCCACACCTGCCCCAGCGGCTGAGCATTCAACGGATAAAGACGCGTCTCTGGAGCAGAGTGACCCTACTATTAGTCACTCAGCTGGTGCGCCAGCTGAGGGGGAAACTCTCTCCACCACAGCCGGGGTAGAGGTTGCTGTGGGAGACTCATCTATGAAGCAAGGAGGCAAAGTTGAGAAAGAGAGTGAACATCAGTAGAGTGACATTGACGAAGCTCGGACAGTTGAGTGTGTCCCAGCTGAAGTGTCAACTGCTTTGAAGGCCAGCGAAGTTGCTCCTGCAGCAGAGGCAAAGGATGGTGATGCCCCGGGAGTAAATACTCTAGGCACATATAGTGCAATCCAAGGGGTTCAGACTCCAACAGATGCCATTATCGAAGACCTTAAGACAGTTAAGTCTGTCGAAGGGAATGTAGAAGGCCCTGTTGCAGTTGAGACTGCTAAAGGTACTGAAGGCCTTGGGGAAGTTGAGACCTCCCTAGGTAAGGAAAAGGATGTAGTTGCTGAGAGCATACATCTGGTCGAAGGTGTTACCACAGATGAAGTCATTGGTGCCCTTCAGGACTCCCAAGAAAATATTGATACATCATTTTTGGGATCTGAAGATGAGGCAGAGTCCACCCCAACCACAGAGGATGTTCAAAAATCTCAGAGCCACGTCAGTGAAAAGACGGCTCCCATGAGATTCAACTTCGATGATGAGCCAACTCCATAGGTCTCATCATCATCCGATGAAGCTGATGATACAACTGAGGATACGACAAATCAATTGGAAAAACCCACTGAGACCGAGGAAGCTGTTGAGACAGCTGAGGCTTAGTCAGTTGGGCAAAACATCGCAAATCCCCAGCTGGAATCGAGTCATCTGCGCAGGCTCCCACAGCTGCAGCAATAACGACTCCATCAACTCTGTCATAGGCTCCCGCAGCTGTGACAGTTGCCGATGAATATGCCGCAACAGAGGCACATGGAGCTAAGTCATCGCAGGCACAAACTCCACATGACTTTCCATAAGTGCGCGATGATGCCTTTCAAGACATGTTTCCCTTCTCCAAGAACCTGCATGAATTAGAGGAAGAGATAGCTGCTGAAATGAGAAGATACATGATCAGAGAAGATCCCATCATTCCCACCGACATAATTGTTCCAGCAGACTTCAATTTCGACACAGAATGGCCAGCAGCTGAATCGGACGAGACAACTGAAATCCGTCAAGTCTTTAAGAAGATCTGTGAGGAGATTGAGAAGATAGAAAGACATCAGGCCTCTCTGGATTTACGTCTGGACAATCATGATGCCACTCTCACAGCTGACTTGAGAGGGATCATGGTGCGAATTAGGGAATGGACTCAATAGCAGACTGCAATGAGAATCGAGCAAGTACGATACTTCAAAGCCCTGTATAGAAGAATGCTCGTCTGGAGTGCTAATAACTCCCTGATCAGACGAAGGATGAAGGAGTATATTGAAGAGATAAACCAGTCTCACAAGACAGATATGGAGTTGTTGCAACAATTCCACAAGAATAAAATTCTAAGACTCGAGAATGCCATGAATGACAAATTCAGCCTTCTCATGACTAAATTGAAGCTAGTCACAACTGAGTTTAAGGAAACTCACTCGGAGTTTCGGGCCGCATATGATGCAGCAGACTCCAAGCACAATTCCACAATCAGCCGACTGGACTTTATCCTTAGTGGAATGTTCCCTAGGGTTCCTCTCTCCTTTGATGATGCCAAAAAGGGGGAAGAGGAGCTCCTCAATGGCTTAAAAGAAGAAAAGTTGAAGAAAGATGCAACTGAGAAGAAAAGTGCAGTCGAGGGGGAAGGAAGTTCAATGCAATTGATGTACGCTGAAACCCCTCAGCAAGGTCATGTTACTGCCTCCATCCTCAGCAAACTCCCTATGACCCTACCAATCGAGAACACTACAGTGTCAATGGCAGATAAAAGAAAGATCATTAAAGCAGGGTTTGAGAAGTTAGCTGAAAAACAGGATGCTCGCGTTCAAGAAATCATGAAACAATTTGGTATTTTACAAGCCGGAAAGGACCAAGATGCGATACCTGATGATGTATCTGAGCCTAGATCAATTGAAGAGTTTAAGACTCTTGAATCAGAAGGCTACTTCTAAGAAATGGGTCTGTCTCAAGCCTGGGAATTATACTGGGAGAAAGGATTAGCATTGTGCAAAGAAGCTGATAAGCAGCAGACTTTTAGCAGTCACTCGGTTGGAAAACAGAAGACTCCAGTACAGTACACGCCCAGAGGAGGAAGAGCTGAGTGAGGAAGAGGAAGAAGTGGTGGAGGAAGAGGCTCCCAGCCTCGACCAAAACCAAAGGATGTATCGTATGTGGATCCTGAGAAGAAAGACATTATCTATTGGGCTGGTTATGATCACCTTGCCAACAGGGAGGTTGAAAGAAAGAATGCTGAAGTTGCAAATAAGCTTAGTGAATTTTCCTGTAATTTTCACTCTTTATGTATCTTAGCTTAGATATACTATGTTGTGACATGTATACATTTTTATTGCTTTGATACCGAATGTAAGCAGCTGTGTAAAGGACAGGAATGCTATGATCAATAAAAGATCTATTTTAAGCATACATTATTTGTTACTACATTGTCTGTATGTATCTTTGCTGTTTACTTTCTCTGTATAATTTTAAGTTTTGGCATCATCAAAAAGGGGGAATTTATTGAGTAGATTTTGATGGTACCATGTAAAACTTAAACTAGGAAGTTGGCACCCCATTTTCCTTGTAATTTGTATTGTAATAGATAGGGCTGAGAAAGCTGAGTCAAGTCAGCTATGCCAAGGAATACAAGAAGTCAACTGCAGACTGGATTGAAGACTCTACTGTGTGTCAGCTGAGTATGGCAAAGAAGGAAGTTAAGGACACGACTGAAGAAGTGTCAGCTGAGGAACATCTGTGAGAAGTGTTAGTCAAGTCAACTCAAGAAGCCAAGTCTTGAAGTTGAAGTGACAGTTGAGTTATCCAATGACTGGAGCTGACTCAAGTCACCTGGGGTAAAGACATCAGTCTAGTCAAGACAACTGACTTAGATCCGTTGATTAAAGTCAATAATATTACTCAATATAGTAATATGTCAAAGCTGTCAGGTCTAAAGTATGAGTCCCAGAATTGTGCAAAGGAATAAACCAATGGGAAATATTGCACTTTGTGCCAGGCACCTGCAATGCTGCGAATACATTTAATATGAGGAAATATCAATATTAGGGACTGCAACAAGATAAGCTAACGAACAAAAGTGACAATTTAAATTAGCCTATCTCTTCAATGAGCAAAATTTCAAATGTGCACTATAAAAGGCTGATGACGTTATTGAGAAGAGGTTACCTGAACCAAGAACAAGCAAGCATTATTCAAGCATTTAACCTACTATATTCTCATTAACATCAAGCAATTCCTCAAGCCTGAAACTCGAAGGAGATCAATCCAACACAAGCTGTGAAGGAAAGACAACTTCAAATCTGTTGAAGAGGAAACTTTTGAAGAATCAAAAGGGGTCTACTATCCAAGCTAGGATTGTAGAAAAGTTCCAGGTTGAACCATTATCAAGTTTGTTGGAGGGCTTCGTGATCAAATCCAAGAACTTGAGAAGTGGGCTGAAGTAGCAAGGCAACCATGTGAAGAAGCTGAGTCGCAAGAAAAGCCAGCTATGTGATCAAGGTTGTCTCCAGATTGTTCACTGCTTTGTAAACTGATCTATTACATAGTGGATTCCCCCAAGAGTTGGAGAAGAGAGGATTAGAAGAATTACCCCATCTTCGAACCTCTATAAAATATTTGTGTCATTTACTTTCAGCAAATTTACCTTCATGCATATTTACATTATATATGTTGTTAGAATCATACTTGCTATCCAACTGATTAATAACCAAGTGCTAAGAATCAAGTGTTAAAAACAAACTTAAAACAAATCTAAGGGTGTAAGTCTTCCGCTGTTAAAAACCAAATAGCCAAGTTAAGTATTTAGTTTGAGCAGCCGAGTTATACTATCAACAGCTCTATCGAGTCTATTGAGTGGGTAACTTAGCTGAAAAGCCAACTTAGCTATCCATCAAGGACACAGCTGTTTGAGTCAACTCTGTTGAATTAATTTAAAAAAACTAAATTGAAAATTTGGCAAGGTTTATTCAATCCCCCTGTAAACCTTACTTCACACCCCTTGGGGCCTACAAGATTTCCTTGTCTCAAAGGTGAAACTCATCCCTACGAGCTTCCTTAACGACCTGTGGAATGTACTGCTCATTAAATTTCGCCAAAATGTTCTCCCAGGTCCTCGCCACTCTGTCCTGAATCCACCTTCTTTCCACAGCTCTCCACTAATCGCGGGCCGTAGATTCTAAGTGAAATACGGCAAGAGTCACTTTCTGCTCATCTGTATACTGTAAGGCATTGAAGATATTTTCCAGTTTTTCACTCCAGTCTTCCGTCTTAGCATCATTTAGCTCTTCCAAAAAAATGTGCGGGTCAAAGCGTAAGAACCATTCCAAAACCCTATCATTAACTTCTAGAGCGGGTTCTTGCACATTTTTATGGGGCGCTGCCTGTTGTTGCATAAATATCAATATTTGTTGCAACGCCTGGGCGGTCAAATTTTCTCCCGCAGCTGTTGGAGAAGATGGCGGTAGTTCTGGTGATGGAGTTCAGTCCCTTGGGACATCAACGTCCTCCCTGGGTACCATACGGGGTCTACCCCTTCCTCTACGCTGCCATTCAGTATCACGAAATGTTAGTTGCGATACATAACATAAATGAATTCACTTAAAGATCATAAAGTAACACAACTCATAACAAGTCACTAGTAATGATAATAAACAAGACATAAAGTCAACATCAAGAAAGAAGGATCATCCATTAATATAAAATACGAAGTACATGAGAGGAAAATAAAATCATACAACAATGCCATACAACGAAACTAAAGAAATACAACCATCCAGGTACAAACATCAAATACATCAACAACAAGGAATACAATCTTATCTAATCGGTAATGGTGTTGTCGTCATTGCTATCATCTTCGATGTTGATGATCTCGATGGGTTCTGGTTCTTGCCACTCTTCAGGTTCGGGCCATTCTTTGGGCGCTGGTATGATCTCCATTGGGGCCAAATCTTGTGCTTCCTCAGGTTCTTCGTCCTCCTTAGGATCCTCTTCGGGATCCTCTTCGGGTTCATCCTCTTGTTCTGCCACAGGATCCGCTTTCGGTTCCACCTCGGGCTGTGGTGGTGCCGGGGTGTTTGCCGCAAAAGCAGCTTCCAAGGCTAGGTCCCATTGGAGTAGGGCTTGAGTGAGGTCCTGAATAGTGTTCATCTATTTGATAAGGACGTCTTCCATGCGGTCAACCTTATTCCTTAACATGTAGGCCTCAATTTCCCATTTGAACTGGCTGTCACAGACACGCTTTATCTTCTCGCTCATGCCATCAATGCGCTCTTGTAACACCCGGATCTGGTCCTCGGGGGAATGTGTAGTCCTCTCATGGTCCCTAATCTCTAAAAACAGGGCATTCTTTTCCTCATGTTTCTGCACCAGGAGGTGCTCCAAATTCCGCATGTGATTCCGCTCCTCTTGTAGTTCAGAGTTAACTCTAACAAATTCCTTGTGCCAGTAGGTGGCCATCTCCTCATGGTAGTCCCTTTCTGTATGAGCCTCCCACAATATATCCCACGTCGGAGATTCGGGTTCCATTCTTAGTCAAAACACAACTAGGGTTTGTCAAACAAGTATAAATGGAAAGATAATGAAGAACAAGTATAACTAATCAAGAATCAACTAAGTTAAGACAACTATTACTACGGCGTCTCCAAGTATATAAAATTCTTAACTCAGTCTAAACATTAGTGATACGGTTCTCCACGATTCATCATCAAACTTAACATCAGGGTCTATGTCCTTATTAGATCGAATTCAAGCTTAAATTAGTCAAATAGCGGTACTACCCAACACAGGCAGATGGTCCTATCTTGGGTCAGCTTGGTGTAAGATGGGGGTCAGCTCGGTGCAAGTTTCCATCTTACTAGCCGAGCTCTGATACCACTAAAACTGTCTTGCCCCAAACGGGACCATGACGTGATAAATAACTTAAACATGAATTAAGCCAAATAAGTCTAGACAATCATCAAGAGTAATCCCAAAATAGAACAGAGTAATGTTGCAGCGGAATAAATTATAGTCCAAATTGTCAAGTAAAACCAAATTATGTGACGACGCAACCCTTTTTAATTACTTGAAACTTTTAAATTAATATTCAAGAATAATGTTGCATCAAATATTTGGTTAACATTTTAGATGTGCGATTTACTCGCTTTATGCATTTTATTTATTTTGAGTATCCGAGAATCGATTGCACCCCTAACTATGATAATGGATATGAATGGACATCATGATGACGTATTATGGATATTATTATGGAGTTTCAGACTTAAATTTTAGGATCGAGATTTTTAGAACGATTAAGTGAATTTTCGAAGATTTTCACTAAAGTGTTTATTTATATTTTTGGATTTAGAGACTAAAATTTCTACCTCATATTTTATTATTATTAGTGACCATCAAAATGGATTTTTCTACCCCAAGTCCTCTTGGTTTTTTTAAAAAATCCCCCAACACCCTCACTTCTTCTTCACACCCCATACTTAGACAAAATACACCATTGTTAAGAAAGCTTCAAAGAGGTAAAGATTTCTTCATCTTTTTCTTTAATTGTTGTCTTTTCATTTAAGTATGATAGGGTATTGATCTTATGCTAGAACTAACATTAAAAATGTAAATTTATGGTGGTTATATGATGTTTAAAAACTAATTATTAGACTTGAAATCTTCATCCTTTAGTTGAAAAAATTTTAGAAATAAATTTTTTTATTTCATTTTTCTATTGTGATTTGATCTTGTCGAAGAGAAGGAAAATACCTTTATTTTCGGACATAAACTTAACCCTATACAAAAACAAATTTCTGGATATTGTGAGATATATTTGAACCCAAACCTTGTTGCCTACTTGTAGATCTGTTTCTTAGCTTTCATTTACAACTTGAATCATGTTAATTGAAGTTTTGTAGACCAAGTTATACCCCAAATAGTGAGCTGTGCTAGAAATCCAAAAAAAGACGCCTGCCCTTCAGTAATATCACTTTGTGACCTATTTGTAGTAAGAATTGGGTCTTTCTTGTTAGATCAACATTTGTAGATAATTGTCTTAGCTTTCTAACGGTGTATGATTCACCTAAATCGGATGTTTCGTTGAGGAGATATCGCTGAATTACAAAAACTGCTACAACAAAGAATTTTCTGCGAAATTTGGTGTTCTTGGTAAAATATAAAGATTTGTGTGTAATTGGTGAAGTGTCTGAAAGAAAAACATTGAAGATGAGTGTAGTGTGTGTTCTTGGTGAAATTTAAAGAATTGTGTATTCTTGGTGTTCTTGGTGAAATTTAAAGAATTGTGTGTTCTTGGTGTAGTGTGTGTAAGAAGGATGAAAAACTTTAATCCATGAATTAAGGTGATATGTTGGGATATTTTTCTAGTTGATGATGATGTTAGTAGGTTGTAGAGTAGTATAGAGTTATGAGGTGGAAAAGTGGTGGTGTGACATAAAGTAATATTTTTTGGAAAAACGTGAAATTTTGAAGATAATATTTTTAATCGAGATGTGACGAGACTAAGATATTTTTGAGATTTTTCGAGATGACGTGTTATTTTAAATAAGTCAAGTTTTTAAAGTCGGTTTATGTTTTAATTTAGGGGTTCGATTAATCAGAAATTTTATCTAAAATGAGTCGTTAGTCGATTAATTATTTTTAGGTGATTAATTAAGGATTAAATGAATTTAAATAGTTATACTTTGACTTTGACTTTTTATATTGACTTTGACTTTTGACCATTGACTTTGATTTTGACTTTGCTCACCTATAGTTTTTAAAGTTTTTAAAAGGGAACCGAACACCCGATTCTTTTAGGATACTTGACTTTAAGGAACGTATTAGACTTTACTTAGCCTAAGAGACTAAATTACTCAATGATTATATCATTTGTCCTATGTCATTAAGTTGAAGAATTTAATTGTGTTAGGTGCGGCGCAATCGGATACGGTCTCATACAATCAATTTCATCACTAGAATTCATTAAACTTCAAAGGTGGGTAAACTTCTGATTTTGTAAGCATGTCGTACTGTTATACTATATTTGTTAACTATTTATAATTGCTAAAATATGCCTACGGGCTATTTACAAGCTGCCAACAAATGGGAGATGACCATTCGGTGTCATAAAAGACCGAGGGCCATATGTAAGTTGCCAATGGGTGGGGGATGACCCCTCGGTGTCAGAAAAGGCCGAGAGCCATATGTATGCTGCCAACGGGTGGGGATACCCCTCGGTGTTAGAAACTGATTTTTATTGCATTATGATTATTTGACCTATATAGTGTAACTGCTTATGTTTCCCACTGAGTTTCACAACTCACGCCTTCAAATGTTTTTACATTTCAGATAATAATGATGAACCGGGAGCTGAGGCGTAGGGGTTTGGCATCGTGGATCATTGTTCTATATTTCCCAAATATTTAAAATTACCTATGTTTTGAGTAAACAAATTATGGTGATCTAATATAAATTTATTAATGCGTAACTCTTATCAAACCATTATCACCTTTGTTACTCTTAAGTTTATTTAAGAAATTTTTAAGCCCACATTTTAGTAATTAAATTATTATTTTTTTATGCTTCTGCAAACTATTTATAAATACTCAAGTGTACCACAGTGATGTTCCTAATCGAAATGGGTTCGGGGCATTACAAGTGGTATCAGAGCGGGTCTACGTTTTTGTAAACTAGAAATGAATTTTCTTTACAAATTTCTTTTCATAAGAACTTAATTACTGAAAAATAGGAATGATGACCACGCTAGCAGAACCTACGCTCGCTCTGAGGTATGTTTTAGTAAATTGCTTTGATTATTGCATATTACTTTAAGAAAATTTTATGAAATGAACTTGTTCCTCATACTAGAATGATTATGAATTATGACGAACTTTAGAGGAACTTTACAAGAACTTTATGAGAACTAGTACGACAAATCTTGAAAAACTAGTGATGCTTTTAACATCTTGAATAAAAGAACTTTGAACTTAGATCTTTTGATGCTTCATGAACTTAGACTTTTGAACTTAGTCCTCGAAACAAGACTGACAATTAGTTGGTTTTTCGATAAATTGACAAAACTTTTATATCTTTGGATGGAAAATAAAATTGGGTTTAGTTGTTAAACTTTTGCATTAGGGATATACTTCCCAGTGAGTCTACACTAGTTAACCATAATACTTTGATATTGCAGTTAATTATTAGAAATGGCACCACCAAGAAGACAACGTGGCAGGCCTAGGGCAGAAAGAGAGCCCTCCATCGGATCAGCTGCAAGTGAACATGCAGCGAAACCAGAACAACCGACTCCTGCAGCAGGGGCAGAATTTGCCAGAGACTTCCTGACTACTCTCAGGGTATTGTTCAGCAAGTAACACCCCAAAATGCTCCAAATGCACCTCGAGGAGCATTGCGCACTAATGATGTTGTCGAACAATTTCAACATTTTGCACCACGGAGACTCTATGGAAAAGAAGGTCTGACTATTACGGAGGAATGGATTATGGAGCTGGAAAGGATTTTCGATCACATGGAGTGTTCGGAAATACAAAAGGTTTCATGTGGGAAATTTCAACTAGTAGAAAGTGCGGCTTATTGGTGGATGTCGCATGAAATGACATTGACAGTGGAGTAGAAAAGAGATTTGACCTGGAACGAGTTTAAGGGAATGATTCTGGGCCGCTACTTCCCAGAATCAATTAGGGATCAGAAGCAAACATAATTCGTTAATCTGAAGCAAGGGATGCTACCAGTGATGGAATACGAAAGAAGATTCAATCAGTTGTCTAGGTTCGCACCTCACATGGTGGACACAAATGCGAGAAAAGCAAGGAGGTTCGAGAGAGGACTAAGGCCAGAAATTGGGAGCATTATCTCGGGTTTGAGGTTGCCTACATATAGAGAGGTTATCGTATAGTAAGAATCTAGATCAGACCCCTAAACCACTCGACCCCGTAGGAAAGAAGAAATGATTCCCCCACAAAGAGGGAATTTTGTTCCACCAAATAAGAGGTTTAAACCAGCAGGGAACCTAGTCCCAGCTCGTGGAAATGCACCACAGTGCCATACTTGTCAGAAGTATCATTATGGATAGTCTCTAGCCGGGAAAGGACTATGTTTCAGGTGCCACCAACCAGGACATAGGATCAAGAATTGCCCAAATCCAGGCATCCAGGCTTAACAAGGAATGAGGGTAGGTGGCCCCAAGAAAGGCCCTGGACGTCCCCAAGACAGAAAGGGAAAGGCTCGTGTCTTCGCCATGACTAATGAGGAGGCACCAGAGGAAAATGAGACTATGATAGGTATGCTACATGTACCTTATATTCCCGCACTTGTATTATTTGATACTGGAGCTTCACATTCATTCATGTCTGAGAACTTTAGGAGAAAACTTGGTTTAAAGTGTTGCGATAACAATGAGGAACTCGAAGTAAGTATTCCCTCAGGAGAAAATGTTAAGACTAAGAAAACTGCGAGAGGAGTGGAACATACTATTAGTGGTCAACAAATGAAAGTCGATCTTTATGTACTACAGATGCGAGATTTTGATGTTATATTGGGTGTAGATTGGTTAAGTATGAATTGAGACACTATTAAATGGCAAGGTCATTGCCTATGCATCAAGACAGTTAAAAACGCATGAACAGAACTACCCCACTCATGATTTGGAACTAGCGGCAGTAGTTCACGCCTTAAAGATTGGTGTCATCACCTTTATGGTGGGAAGTGTGAGATCTTCACGGATCACAAGAGCTTGAAGTACTTCTTCACACAGAATGAGTTGAATATGCGTCAGAGAGGTGGTTAGAATTGGTGAAGGATTATGATTGTACCATTCAATATCACCCGGGAAAGGCAAATGTTGTGGCAGATGCTCTCAGTAGAAAGAACAGCGGGCAGATTGCGGCTTTGCTCAAACAACAAGAATCGCTATTAAGAGACTTTTCCAATCTAAGGTTGGAAATTTTGAGACCACCTAATAAGGCAGTTGCCATGATTTCATCCTTGACAGTATAGCCTACCTTGAGGCAACGAATAAAGGATGCTCAGAAAACATATATTTTTCTCAACAAGATGAAAGCAAAGGGTACTCGCAGGAAGCATTCTGGGATTTTCAATTGCGCCAGATGAAACACTAGTCTATGATGGAAGATTATGCGTGCCAAAGGATGAGGAATTGAGAAAGGAAATTCTTTATGAAGCTCACAATACACCTTATACTGCTCATCCAGGAGGAACGAAGATGTATAGAGAATTGAGAGAAATTTTCTGGTGGAGGAATATGAAGCGAACAATAGGAAAAATTGTGGAGAGATGTCTCATTTGCCAACAAGTGAAGGCCGAACACCAGAGACCATCAGGATTATTGAACCCAATGGATATTCCCGAATGGAAATGGGAACACATTACTATGGATTTTGTGACAGGACTACCAAGATCCATAAGTAAGAATGAGGCAATTTGGGTTATCGTGGACAGACTCACAAAGAGCACACATTTTATACCAGTAAGGATGACTTTCACTATGGATCGTTTTGCTCAGCTTTACATTGAGAAGATTGTTAGCCTTCATGGAGTGCCAGTATCTATTATATCAGATCGTGATCCTCGATTCACATCAAAAATTTGGGAAAGTCTGCATGCAGCTATGAAGACGAAGCTTAAGTTTAGCACCGCATATCATCCGCAAACGGATGCTCAGTCAGAAAGAACAATTCAGACATTGGAAGACATGCTCAGAACAGTTGTGTTGGATCTTGATGGAAGTTGGGAGACATATCTACCACTTGTGGAATTCGCTTACAATAACAGTTACCAGGCTACTATCAAGATGGCACCATATGAAGCATTGTATGGAAGAAAGTGCAAATCACCAGCTAATTGGGATGAAGTTGGTGAACGTAGGATTTTTGGACCAGAGATTATTGAGAGAACAGTTGGAGTGATTGCTAAGATTCGAGACAAAATTAAGGCAGCCCAAGACCGACAGAAAAGTTACGCTGATAGAAGAAAAAAGGACCTACAATTTGAAGTAAATGACAAGGTATTTCTTAAGGTTGCACCCTTGAAGGGAGTTGTTCGTTTTCGGAAGAAAAGGAAGTTGAGACCACGATATATTGGACCATTTGAAGTTTTGGATAGGATAGGAGATGTCGCGTATCGTTTGGCACTACCTCCAGAACTTGCATCAGTACATAACGTGTTTCACATATCTATGCTTAGGAAGTACATTGGAGTCACCCGTCACATCATTAACCATGAGGAACTTGATGTCAGTAATAACTTAGCTTATGAGGAAAGCCCTGTCGCTATTTTGGGAAAGAAAGTACATAAGTTGAGAAATCGAGAGGTACCCCTAGTGTTAGTACAGTGGACCCGACTTGGTAGAGAAGAGGCTACTTGGGAGAGAGTGGAAGAGATCATAGCTAAGTATCCGAGCATTCCTAACTAAGTAAGTCGAATTTCGAGGATGAAATTTTTTTTTAGTAGGGGAGATTGTGACGACCCAACCCTTTTTAGTTACTTAAAACTTTTAAATTAATATTCAAGAATAATGTTGCATCAAATATCTAGTTTACATTTTAGATGTGCAATTTACTCGCTTTATGTATTTTATTTATTTTGAGTATCCGGGAACCGGTTGCACCCCTAACTATTATAATGGATATGAATGGACATCATGATAACGTATTATGGATATTATTATGGATTTTCAGACTTAAATTTTAGGATCGAGATTTTTAGACCGATTAAGTGAATTTTCGGAGATTTTCACTAAAGTGTTTATTTATATTTTTGGATTTAGATACTAAAATGTCTACCTCATATTTTATTATTATTATTAGTGACCATCTAATTTACGAAAAACGAGTTTTAATTAACTCTCGGAATTTTGAAAATAATAATAGCTTACTTAAGAATTTTCAAAATACTAATTTTTATTAATAATTTTAAAAGAGGGCAAAATAGATTTTTCTACCCCAAGCCCTCTTGGTTTTTTTATAAAATCCCCCAACACCCTCACTTCTTCTTCACACCCATACTAAGACAAAATATACCATTGTTAAGAAAGCTTCAAAGAGGTAAAGATTTCTTCATCTTTTTCTTTAATTTTTATCTTTTCATTTAAGTATGATAGGGTATTGATCTTATGCTAGAACTAACATTAAAAATATAAATTGATGGTGGTTATATGATGTTTAAAAACCTCATTATTAGACTTGAAATCGTCAGCCTTTTGTTGAAAAAAATTTAGAAATGATTTTTTTATTTCATTTTTTTTATTGTGATTTGATCTTGTTAAAGAGAAGGAAAATACCTTTATTTTCGGACAAAAATATAACCCTATACAAAATCAAATTTCTGGATATTTTGAGTTATATTTGAACCCAAACCTTGTTGCCTACTTGTAGATCTATGTCTTAGCTTTCATTTGCAACTTGAATCGTGTTAATTGAAGTTTTGTAGACCAAGTTATACCCTAAATAGTGAGTTGTGCCAGAAATTCAAAAAAAGACGCCTGCCCTTCAGTAATATCACTTTTTGACCTATTTGTAGTACTAATTGAGACTTTCTTGTAGATCACAATTGTAGATAATTGTCTTAGATTTCTAATGGTGTAAGATTCACCTAAATCGGATGTTTCGTTGAGGAGATATCACTGAATTACGAAAACTGCTACAACAAAGAATTTTCTGCGAAATTTGGTGTTCTTGGTAAAATATAAACATTTGTGTGTAATTGGTGAAGTGTGTGAAAGAAAAACTTTGAAGATGAGTGTAGTGTGTGTTCTTGGTGAAATTTAAAGAATTGTGTGTTCTTGGTGAAATTTAAAGAATTCTGTGTTTTTGGTGTAGTGTGTGTAAGAAGGATGAAAAAACTGTAACCCTTGAATTAAGGAGATATGTTGGGATATTTTGCAAGTTGATGATGATGTTAGCAGGTTGTAGAGTAATATAGAGTTATGAGGTGGAAAAGTGGTGATGTGACATAAAGTAATATTTTTTGAAAAAATGTGAAATTTTGAAGATATTATTTTTAATCGAGATGTGACGAGACTAAGATATTTTTGAGATTTTTCGAGATGACTTGTTATTTTAAATAAGTCGAGTTTTTAAAGTCGGTTTATGTTTTAAATTAGGGGTTCGATTAATCAGAATTTTTTATCTAAAATGAGTCATTAGTCGATTAATTATTTTTAGGTGATTAATTAATGATTAACTGAATTTAATTAGTTATACTTTGACTTTGAGTTTTTATATTGACTTTGACTTTTGACCATTGACTTTGACTTTGACGTTGGTCACCTATAGTTTTTAAGGTTTTTAAAAGGGAACCGAACACCCGATTCTTTTAGGATACTTGACTTTAAGGAACATATTAGACTTTACTTAGCCTGAGAGACTAAATTGAATGATTATATCATTTGTCCTATATCATTAAGTTGGAGAATTTAATTGTGTTAGGTGCAGCACAATCGGATACGGTCTCATACAATCAATTTCATAACTAGCATTTTATTAAACTTCAAAGGTGGGTAAACTTCTGATTTTGTAAGCATGTCATACAGTTATACTATATTTGTCAACTCTTTCTAATTGCTAAAATGTGCCTACGGGCTATTTACAAGCTGCCAACGGATGGGGGATGGCCCTTCGGTGTCAGAAAATACCGAGAGCCATATGTAAGCTGCTAACGGTTGGGGGATGACCCTCGGTGTCAGAAAAGGCCGAGAGCCATATGTATGCTGCCAACGGGTGGGGATACCCCTCAGTGTTAGAAAATAATTTTTATTGAATTATGATTGTTTGACCTATATAGTGTAACTGCTTACGTTTCCCACTGAGTTTCACAACTCACGCCTTCAAATATTTTTACATTTCAGATAATGATGATGAACCAGGAGCTGAGGCGTAGGGGTCTGAGCATCGTGGATCGTTGTTCTATATTTCCCAAATATTTAAAATTACCTGTGTTTTGAGTAAACAAATTATGGTGATGTAATATGAATTTATTAATGCGTAACTCTTATCAAACCATTATCACCTTTGTTACTCTTAAGTTTATTTAAGAATTTTTAAGCCAACATTTTAGTAATTTTTATGCTTCCGCAAACTATTTATAAATACTCAAGTGTACCACAGTGATGTTTCTAATCGAAATGGGTTCGGGGCATTACAAATTACATCATGATTACAAACTTAACAAAGTCCAAGGGTCCTATGCCCTTAAGATCGCAACTTAAGAAAAACAGTCCAACAAAAGTAAGTAAAACAGAAATCCATGAAAGTCGGATAGCACGGGAATGGATCACTCCGTGGTCTGGTCTTCCCCATCCATATTATCATCATATGGACCTTTATCATCTGGCGTTTAAAAAGGAGGGGGTGAGACGAAAATTCTCAGTGGATGGGTGAGCATGTGAAAGTGTGGCGATATATATAGATGCAAGAAAACAGTTATATGAAAAATGCGTGAGTTATGATGCGTGCATCACACACAATTCACAAGCGACATGATATTCAAAAATAATATAACTTATACAGTTTTGATGAAAGAAGTTCATGAAAATTCAGGCACTGTGAGTGATTGTCAAGCAAGTCAAGTAGTGGTTGCGTACTAAAATGTAGTGCCAACCCAAATGAGCAGTCCGAATCATGTGGATCAAACATCAATTCCTTCATTCTACCTTATAACTCCCCAATCAATTGGCACAAGGCCTCCCGGTCACTCTATAGGCACAACAATCCAACAGTAAATGGCTTGCAAGGCCCAGATTGTTATAATCACAATTATACCTCAATTCTACGACCCACTTCTCCCGTTGGACACTCCGTCCGCCAAGGGTGGGATTAGGACAATGAGGGTGGAGAGTGGAATAGCTGCCGAGCTGCCCGATTCCATCCCCAACTGGTCCACTCCGACTGTGAGCTCGACACACCAAGTTGACTCAAGCAATTAGATATGCGCAAATATAACATGTCAACAAGGCAGTCGAGTATAACATTTCAGAAAGTTGTACAAGTATAATTATACGAAAAGTTTGCACGCGGCATTTATCGGCATTGGCGGAGTAATTATTGAATGAAGTTAATTATCAGGAGGATAACTAATCTTTGATGGATTGGGTATATTATGTGGGAGATTTACCCCATTGTGAGTTCAAAAGTCATAAGACAAGAAAGTCGCCCCGGGAAAACGCGTATTATTCGGTTAAGGGCTCCGTTAAGGCACGGATAATTTTAAGAAAATTAAATTTCATAAATAATTATATAAGTCAGTATATACCAGAGCTATAATATGGAAATAATTAATTTGAGGTATTTGGCAAAATAAAATTTTACAATTAGCCCCGTTTTAGAAAAACTAGTCTTTATCGGGTTTGAAATTGAATAAGTTTCTGTCTCGATCTCGAAAAATTATAAGGCCAGTTCCTAAATTCTCCAAATTGTCCAGAAATTCAGGTATTCAAAAGTTTTGGGTCGAGGTTTTGATAAATCCCAATTTTGGCCCTAGTTTTGTCAAAATTGTCATTTCGGGTCCCAAATTTAAAATATTTGGATCTCACAAACGGAAAGGGCTTTTGATGTGATTCCAATTTAAAATATCACTTATATCAGTGGGTTATTGGTACGAAAGATGTAACGACCCAAATTTTTATGCTTTAATAAGTATTTTCTTAATTATGTTATCAGTTTATTTTACGGAATAATAATGGAGAATTCGAAATTTATTAATGATTTTACTAGATAGTTAATTTGTTAAATTACGGATAACAAAAGAGTCTTTTTAATTGGACTGTGAATTTATTTTATTTGGGCCTTATACGACTAATCGGACCTTTAATTAGTTTAGAGTATTAAAACAGACCCAAATTGTTAGTAAGTCTATTATAGGCCCATGTACCCTAAACCTTGTCCAATTAGGAGTATGTTAAAATACAGATATAAGACACTTAAAATACCACTTGAAAGAACACAAGGATACACGTCAGTAAGGGGGTAGAGAAACGGCCAGATGGAGAGAAGGAGAAGAAGAAAATAGAAAAGAGAAAAAAAAAGAGATGACTTCCCCCAACGCGATTGATTCGAAAGAGGCATGAGAAGAATTTTACTAATCCTAAATTGAATAGGCAAGTAATCTCTCTAGCTTTCATATAGAATTAGGGTTTAAATTATTGTTAATTATTCTTTTATAGTTGATTGCAAGGTTGCCGTCTAATATATATGAGATTACGTGTTTTCTGGAAATCGATACGTGCTTGATCAAATATTTTATCTTTGATTGTAAATTAGTGGTATTGATTAATGGCTTCTAAAACCAGTTCAACCTGACGCCATATTTGTGTTGGTTGATATAAAATCATATTTTCTAAATTCACGTATGCATTCTCGTGGCACTATTCTCAAGCATGATGCCCGTTCCTTTTAATTTCAACTATATAAATAATGTGGAACTCATTTTGCGTGTAGTATGTGATCTGCCAAAACAACATCCATTACTTTTTAAGATGAGAGTTAGTTATTGATTATAATGAGTTTTCAACTAATAATTAATTAGGTGTAGGAATATAAAAAATTACAGATTTTATATAATGTTGTCAAGTGAAATTCAAATGGGGTAAACTAGCTTTCATTCTTAAGACTTTTACTCACAAATTCATGTGTCATGACTTTTACATATAAAATTCATGTGCAATGTTCAAATGCTTCCAAATTGCGTGCGTATTCATTAAGAATCTAGAGTTCGATCCTTTTAGTTTAAATTGTATTATGTATATGAGACTTGAATAATTCATTGTAGGGTCTCCCCTAACTAATTGGATACATGGTTTTCCCCTAACTAATTGAATATAGGGTTTTTTCTTGACTAATTGAATGTAGGGTTTTCTATTGACTAATTGAATATAGGGTTTTCCCCTAACTAATTGAATGTAGGGTTTTCCCTTGACTAATTGAATGTAGGGTTTTCCCTTGATTGATTGAATGTAAGGTTTTCCCTTGACTAATTGAATGTAAGGTTTTCCCTTGACTAATTAGGATTTTCCCCTAACTAGTTGAATGTAGGGTTTTCCCTTGACCAATTGAATGTAGGGTTTTCCCTTGATTAATTGAACGTAGGGTTTTCCCTTGACTAATTGAATGTAGGGTTTTCCCTTGACTGAAATTGAATGTAGGGTTTTCTCTTGAGTAATTGAATATAGGGTTTTCCCTTAACTAATTGAATGTAGAGTTTTCCCTTGACTAATTGAATATAGGGTTTTCTCTTGATTAATTGAATATATGGTTTTCTCTTAACTAATTGAATGTAGGGTCTTTCCCTAACTAACTGAATATAAGATTTTTCCCCAATTAATTTTGAGTATCTTTAATGTAGGTCTATCCTCATTTACATGTTTCAAGTCATGTTTACTTTTAATATGTTTGGTAATTAATGTGATTTAATTATTATGTTTATGCTCTTTAAGTTTATGTTCGTATTCAATTGAAGTTGCATCACTTAGGTTCATGCATCATGTTAATGTATGTTCATAGCATTTCACGAGCATACAAAGATTAAGTAAAGTCAAGTTTTAAGGTTTATAATTAATAACGTTTTTTAAAGAAATGGGTGCACATTGTCCTATGATGCTGGAGTGAGTGGGAAATGGGCGCGGGGGACCGGCGTTCCGATAATGTGCCGCTTGCGGCTAATGTTAATGTTCAAAGGAAAGGGCATCCGGGCAAAATGAATGGAAATGGGCCTTCGGGCCAAACAAATGGAAATGGGCCTTCGGGCAAAATGAAAGAAAATGGGCGTTCGGGCAAAATGTTAATCGGGTTCCAAATAACAAGGCCCACTGCGACCCTGATTAGAAAAATGTGTTACCAAGTGAGCTCGCGTCCTAAGAACGTTTTACGAAAAGAAAGACAATGTTTTAAGTATGAATGTGAAAGGTTTTAAATAAAGGAAACGTAAGGTTTTACAAAGTTATAAATGTAAGATATTGCATTAGGAATGCATTCATGCACGAGGTTACTTGTTGAGCTTCTCTAAGCTCATTCCACGAATGTTAAATTTTTCAGATGAGAATGTAGAAGAGGAAAGAGATGGTCGGGGCCAGTAACTCGGGGAACCCACGTCTCTCATGATTTCATGTCTTTCAGTTTCTCTTATTTATAAAGTTTGACTTTTTAGTTTATTAAATATTGAATGTCGTATTATTTTCAGAATGGATGTTTTTGGATAAGTAATTATTTCAGTTATAAGCATTTAATTTCGCTGTAAAGTTTTCAAAAGAAGTAAAACTTTTATTATTCCGTATTTTTAAGCATTCTTCGGAGTATTTCTATTTTAATATCTTATTTACACATTTAAATTCAAGTAAGCTAGAATGGGTGCTACAAAAGCACTTTTGAAAAAGTGTTAGTTTAGGTCCCTTAACTTTTTAAAATTCCAATCTAGTCCAATTTTTGAGTTTTTGCCCTTAAGGCTTATTTGGGGTCCAATTGTTATGAAATTTGAACCATGGGTTCAAAATATGATAAAATTATGGTTAAAATACTTTTTCCAGGTACATGGGTTGTATAAGTCCTGAAAATTTTATTTTGGTCCTTGAGTTTAGTATTTTACACTTTAGTCTTTAATTTTTACAAAAATTGTTTTCTTTAATCAAAATATTTGATTTTTGGAATTTATTCAAAATATGTGTTTTTCAGTCCTTAAAGTTGAAATTTTCGAAATTTTAAATGTGGTGCTGGTATAGCTTCGAAAATTATATTTTAGCCCTTAAACTTTCAAAAAAATTACAATCTAGTCCTTGGGCTTTTAAAGGTTGATTTTTGTTATCTCAAAACCTTTAAAACTTTATTAATATAAAAATGTTATATTTTAACATTAGTACAGTCCCAAATTCGAATATTTAAGAGGGGTCCCAAAGTTTTTTTATTTTCTTGCAATTTAGTCCTCCAATTTTGCCATTTTGCACTTAAGGTCCAAATATTGTAATTTATCCATTTATGAACGAAATTTGCATAACATAAGACAATTAAAACATAAAATTTTAAGCACATAAACATGCAATGCACCTAATTTTCAAGAATTGGAACTTTAAGCATAATTTATGAAACTTTTGGAATATCACATCTTGAAATACACATGCAATACATAATTATCATATATCATATAAATTTTGAAGATACCAGATGCCATTTTTCAAAAAATCACTTGAGGTTTTAGAAAAAAAAATCACCCACCTTGTTTGTTTGATTGATTGGTGTAAAGTGATATGTCACTAGACCTTGAGTATTTCAATCTTCACTTAAGGCAGTACCTAAGTCAAACAAAACAAGGATTTTGAGTTAGAAAATGAAGAATTGAAATAAGGAGAGAAAATGAAGGAATAGGCCAAAGGTACCACACTTACCTTGTGTAGTTGAAAGTTTGTAGTCAAAATTTGGAGGGTATCTAAAGAACTTGATCGTTCTTAACCAAGGCTCCAAGGTCAGCCCCTAATCACCTCAAAATGTGATTTTTGGTGTCAAAATTCGAAATTAAAAGGAGAAATGGAGAAGGTGCTAAAAGCCTCAAGATCTTATTTTGATGTCTTGTCTCTACAATTAATCTTGAAAGTCCTTCAAGCTAGTCTCCAAAACTCCTTAATGGCTCCAACTTAAAGCTCCTAAGTATACCTCAAAGATGAAAAAAACTTGTATTAGTAGATGAAAAGAAAGGCTTGAAAATTGTAGAAGTGCTTGATGTTGGGAAATCATTTTGTAGATTTTGATGAATGCCATGTAAAACTTAGAATAGGAAGTTGGCACCCCATTTTTGTTGTAAACTGCATTATAATAGATAGGGCTGATCAAGCTGAGTTAAGTCAGCTATACCTAAACATGCAAGAAGACAACTGGAGACTAGAAGGAAGACTCACATTGCGAAGTAGTATGGCAAATAAGATAAGACGGAACTCGATCAAGATGCAAAGATGGAGCCGAGTGAAGTATCGATCAAGTTAACTCAAGACAACCATGTCTCAAGGTTGAAGTGACGAAGAGTCATCAAATGATTGGAAGTCGACTCAAAGTCACCTGGGGATGTTAAGAAAATGCGAATCAAGTCAAAACAATCGAAAGATCCGTTGCCGTAAATCAAGAGAATTACTAAAACAAGTAATATCTCCATACTACCTTTCTTGAAGTGCTCAATCCCCGAGAAGCGTGCAAAAGAATAAACCAATGGGAAGCACTCGCACCATGTCGAACTCGAAAAGTCAAGAACAATTCATACGAGGAAGTGGAAATTTCAAGGACTGCAACAAGACAAGCCAACGACCACAAGTGACTTTCAAAAAATTAAGCCTATCTCTTCAACGGGCAGATTTTTGAAAGATCACTATAAAAGGATGAGGAATAACTCTGAGAGTAGGTTACCCGAACCACGAACATTCAAGCAAACATTTGAAACTGTAACCTAAGATACTCTCAAATCATTCAAGATCAATCCTCAAGCCTACATTACGAAGAAAATCAATCCAACACTCACCTGTGAAGGAAAGATAACTTCAATCAGTTGAAGAGGAAATTTTTGAAGAATCAAGGGGTCTACATTCCACGATGGATTGTATAAAGGTTCAAGGTCGAACTAGTCTCAAGTTTTTGGAGGGCTTCGTGATCAAATCCAAGGAGCTTGAGCAAGTGGGCTGTAGTAGCAAAGCGCAAAATGCCCTGTGAAGAAGTTGAGTCGTGCACGAGAAGCCGCCGTGAACAAGGCATCTCCGTCGAGTCCCAAGGATCAAGTCACCGTGTGTGATCAAGACTTGTATCCGGGACTACCCACTATGTATACTGATCAATACTTAGTGGATTCCTCCAGGAGTTGGAGAAGAGAGAAGTAGAAGAATTACCCCATCTTCGAACCTCTATAAAAACTTATCGTGTCATTTACATTTCAGCACTTTAATTCATGTATCTTATTTGTTTAACTCTGCTGATAAATTTGCTATCCACTTAATAATCTCTAAGTGCTAAAACCAAGTATTAAAATAAATTTAACCAAATTCAAGGGTGTTAAGTCTTCCAATGAAAACAAATCACAATCGAGTTAAGTCTTTAGTTAAAACAAATTGAGTTATTTGATCAACGGCTCGAGTCAGTCATTGAGTGACTAACTCTGTTTGATTAATTAACTTAGCCGTCCATCAAGGACACAAATTTGTGAAGTACTAACTCAACATTTAAAAGGACTAAATCGAAAAGTTGGTAAGGTTTATTCAACCCCCCCTTCTAAACCTTACACTCACACCCCTTGGGACCTACAAGTGGTATCAGAGCGGTTGGTTCATTGATCCTTCCGCACTTGTTACAGAACTAGATCTCCAAATTTTTCAAAGTCTGTTTTAGCATTTAAAGTTTTCTATACTTCCTTTATCATCAAAAGTTATTATCATGGAAGCAAATTTGACACGCATCCCTATGTTCACAATTGAAGAATTTGATGATTCGAAAATTCGTATGCAGGCTCATCTATCAGCATTACATGATGAAATGTGGATAGTGATAGAGGATGGGCCACTGCAAATTTTAAAAGTGAACACAACTGTAAGGAGAGCTGCAGCTGAAGGTGAAGAGGATGTTGCTCCCACCACTATGGTTGAAAAACCAAGAGCCGAATGGACAAATGATGACAAAAAAAGATATAACCTGGACAATGTGGCCAAGGATATTCTTTACAAAACCTTGACAAAGCCATGTTCAATAAAGTCAAATCATGCAAAACGGCTAAAGAAATGGGGACAAGCTAACATTGATTTGTGAAGGCTCGAGCAAATCAAGGAAAATAAATTATCGATTCTTTGTAAATTTGAGAATTTCAAAATGATATCGAGAGAGACCTTGGATCAACTGGATGCTCGGTTCACGTAAATTACCAACGAGCTATCTCGCACTTGGAAAAGAATATACACGAAAGAAATGTGTATGAAGATTCTAAAAAGTCTCCCACCTGAATGGGAAATGAAGGTCATGGCACTAAGACATTCCATGGACCTATCCAAGACATCCAACCATGAGCTACTCTCGGATCTCAAAGCCTACGAATTTGAGCCGAGAAGAAAAGACCAGGAAGAGACAACAGTGTACCCAAAACAATTTGCTCTAATTGTTAAGGATGGCAAGAGAGCCGAGGTCAAAGAAGTAATTGACCCGGAGGAAATAGCCCTGATGGTTAAAAGGTTTAATAAGTTCTTCAATAAGAACTACAAAAGAGGCAAGGGCGAATCCTCCAGAAGACACTCAGCTCCCTCCAAGATAAGGGAAGATAGACCAACCAAGAGAACAGAGCATCAAAAAGTCAATATCAAAGGGCGACAATCCAAGAATGGAAAGAGCTGATCAAAAGGTTGAAAATTTATGCTGGAACTGTAGGCAACCAGGTCACTATGCCATTGATTGCCGATATCCTGTAGTCAACAAATACAAGAATGAAGAAGAAAGAAAGGTCTTCAGAGAAAGAAGACAAGAAAAGAAAAAGGCAATGTTGGTGCAGAGATGGCTGAGATAGCCAAGTCAAGAGACACAAATGATTGATTCGAGAAAGTAGTGAAGTGACTACTCAAGTGACTCAAGAAGAAGCCTTGATCTTTTGATGGCCAAGGAACAAGACCAACCCGACCAAGAAGATGAGGTACACTCGACTCATCACACTCGATTCCATGATAGTGACTATGACACACACACTTCATCACCCACTGATCTTTATGATTCATTACGCAAAATGATGAAAGACTTTGAACACATTAAATCCTCACACACACTACTAAATGAGGGGAATAGCCTACTCAAAAGTCAAAACTCACAGCTGACTAAGGAGCTGAGTACTCTAAGTCAAATAGCTGATGAGAATGAAAGTCTAAAGACTGAAAATGCTAAGCTAATAGCAGAGATAGCTGCTATAGAAAAGAGGGAAAATGACCTCAAAAATGTGATTGCCTCATTCACTAAGGCATCTAAATCATTGGATGATCTTATTATGAGTCAAAGAGAATGTGGAGACAAGACAGGCTTAGGATTTAATTCCTCTGTGCTATGTCAAGCTCCAAAAGTGACTTTGGAAAAAGGATCTTCAAGCAATGAAGTATCTCAAAAATCCAAAACTCCAAATGGTGCACACACATCTATTCCAAAGCACAATCACAAGCAAACCGGCATTGGCTATAAAGGACAAGGAAAACAAATGCCGAGTGAGTGTGAGAGGACAAATGAGAAGAAATCCAACCGAGTTCCTCAAAGAAACTCCAAACAGAAATACTTTGAAAGAAGAAACAGAGCTACCAAAAACCCTTAAGTTCTATAAAAGAAATAAATATGAAGGGAATGGTAGAAAGCACCTAAGCCAAGCGATTGGAATAATGTGAACTATCAAAGAAAGACCTATGGAATATAAGCCCAAATGGCAAAGGCCTAGAACTCAAAGGAGGCCATTCCAAAGGTATAAGAGATTTCATCAAAGACACATATGAACCTAGCACTACACTCGGAGATATCATAACTACCCAAAGAAGGCAATTGCTAAAACACATATACAGCATACAGACAAAAGAGACAGCTGTATGAACCTAGAATCCCCAAGCAATTTGCCAAAATTAATTATGATTATGGCACTGATAGATGGAAACCTCTTAGAGTCAATTCATTTGGCTATAGGCTGGTTGGATCATCTTACAAGACTAACCTCTCGGACCTGCATAAATATGGGTACCTAAAACTTAATTTCCTTGTTTGCGGTTCAAGAAACAGAGTGCCAAGGAACCTGGTACATGGATAGTGGTTGTTCCAGACATATGACAGGAAACACGAAACATCTGTCAAAATTCAAGGAAGTCAAAGGAGCAAAAGTCATATTTGGAGGAAATGAAGCTCCAGGAGAAATAAGAGGCATTGGATCCATCAAGAAAAAAATGGATTAGAAATCACGATGTTGCATATGTTGAAGGACTCAAATTCAATCTGCGAGTATTAGCCAACTCGTGACAAAGGCTATAATGTTGGATTCAACATGGGAATATGTCAAATCAAGGACACTGAATCAAATGAGGTTGTGTTGCAAGGATGCAGACAAAAGAACATGTATGTAGTAGATTGGTCAACTGCAACACCAAGCACTTGTCTAATAGCAAAGAGCACAACCGAATCAAGTTGGTCGTGGGCACAAGAAGAAGTTTAGTCACCCGAATTTCAAAACAAATAACAAGCTTGCCGTAATCTTGTGGAAGGACTTCCGGACTCGATATACAAGAAGGAAAGTGTATGTGATGCATGTCGATGGGAAAACAAATCAAATCACCATTCAAAGAAAAGACATGTCCATCTTCAACAAGAATATTGCATCTGCTACATATGGATCTATTTGGTCCATTGAACCAACTAGCTTAAGTGGGAAGAAATACACCTTGGTGGTAGTAGATGACTACTCAAGATATACATGGACAATATTCATGTGTAAGAAGAAAGAAACTCTACTGAAACTACGGAGTGATGAAGAGGATTCAAAATGAGAAAAGTCAAACCATTATCAAAATAAGATCGTGACGAGTAACCGAGTTTGTCAATGGTATACTAACTCGATCTTGTATTGAAAATGGTATTGGTCATGAATTATCTGCAGCAAGGACTCCACAAAGCAGAATGGAGTTGCGAAAGAAGGAATAGAACTCTCAAAGAAGCGGCAAGACCATGTTAGCGAAGCGGGCTACCTAAAAGATTTTGGGGTCAAGCAATAAACACAACATGCTACACTCAAAATAGATGCATGATAAAAGACAAAATGACAAAGACTCCTATGAGATTTGGAGAGGAGAAAACCAAATGTTGCATATTTTAGAATATTTGGATGTAAATGCTTCATCCATAACAATGGCAAAGATAATTTGAAGGCTTTTGATGCTAAAAGCGATGAAGGTATCTTCTTGGGATACTCAAATGAAAGCAAAGCCTCAGTACTCAACAAGAGGACTATGATTACAGAGAATCCATTCATGTGGTGTTTGATGAGCCGAATGTAAATGGAGAAAACATTGAAGAATCAACGATAAGTTTGAATCAACCAACCATGCGAAAGAGTCCCTATCTTTGTCAAGTCAAGCCGAATTATAAACACGAGATGAAGATGAGATAGCCGAGTCTCAAAAACAAATTGGAAAATCTGCAGCTAAGTGATGACGAGAAAGTGATCAAAGCAACATAGCCGCAAGACGATCAATCCACTAACTTACTCCAACCTCGATGTAAGATGGCCGAGAGACCATCCACCAGAATTAGTCATTGGAGATATAAGAGAAGGTGTCAAAATAAGATCCAGAACTCAACAAGAAGCTATGTTCACATGCTTTATCTCACAAATAGAGCCTAAAGATGTGTCACAAGCACTGGATGACACACATTGGATTCAAGCCATGCAAGAAGAGTTGAATCAGTTTGAAAGAAATAAAGTATGGGAATTGGTTCAAAGACCCACCCATCAAAATGTTATTGGCACTAAATGGGTGTTCAGAAACAAGATGAACGAGAAAGGTTTTGTGGTAAGAAACAAAGCAAGATTAGTAGCAAAAGGATATTGCCAAGAAGAAGGGATAGATTTTGATGAAACATTTGCCCCTGTAGCAAGATTGGAAGCTATAAGGATGTTTCTTGCCTATGCAGCTCACAAGAATTTTATTGTATATCAAATGGATGTAAAGAGTGCATTTCTAAATGGTCTATTGGAAGAAGAAGTATATGTTGAACAACCTCCAGGATTTGAGCAGAAGATTCTTGGAGATAAGGTTACAAACTCAATAAAGCTCTATATGGATTGAAACAGGCACCCAGAGCATGGTATGACACATTGTCACAATTCTTGACTGGAAACAGATTCACAAAAGGAAAAGTGGATAGAACACTCTTCAGAATTCAAGACAGGAAGAGCATACTGCTTGTTCAAATATATGTGGATGACATCATTTTTGGATCCACAAACAAAGAGCTATGTGATAAATTTTCAAACCTCATGCAAAGCAAATTCGAAATGAGCATGATGGGAGAGCTGACATTCTTCCTTGGACTCCAAGTGAAACAGCTGAAGGATGGAACCTTCATAAGTCAAACAAAATACACCAGAGATTTAATGAAGAAATTTGGTATGGAAGAGAAATCTTCTGTGAAAATACCAATGAAAACATCAGTCAAAATGGACATGGATGCAGATGGCAAGCCTGTAGATCAAACAAGATACAGAGCACTTATTGGATCATTGCTTTATATCACAGCAAGCAGGTCAAACATCACCTTTGCTGTAGGTGTATGTGCAAGATTTCAATCTGCTCCAAAAGAAAGCCATATGACTGCATCCAAGAGGATCTTGAGATATTTGAAAGGAAGCCAAGAAGTTGGCTTATGGTATCCAAAAGAAGGTGGATTCAAACTAGTTGGCTATTCGACTCACGACTATCTTTGGATGTAGAGTTGACAGAAGAGCACACCTCGAGGCACATGTCAAATGCTTGGAAATAGGCTAATTTCCTGGTTTAGCAAAAAAGCAAAATTCAATAGCCACCTCTACATTGAAAGCGAGAATACATAGGCATAGCGGGCAAACAAGTTGTGCCCAAGTCCTATGGATGAGACAAAGAAATGAGAGACTATGAAGTTGAAGAAAAGGAAATTCCAATCATGTGTGATAACACAAGTGCAATTGCAATCACCCAAAATCCGGTGTTGCACTCAAGAACAAAACATATTGATGTCAGATATCACTTCATAAGAGATCATGTTGAAAAGAAGGACATCATCTTGGAATATATTTCAACTGACAAGCAGTTGGCTGACATATTCACAAAACCATTATGTGAGTCAAGATTTGAAGAACTCAAGCATGAGTTAGGATTAATTGAGCTGAGTTGACAATCAGAAAACTCAAAGAAAAGAAATAAAGTACGTAGAGAGGAAACAGAGTTGAACTCTTAAATCAGCTGAGTAAATCAGCCGTATCGGAAAGACAGTTGTACTGAGTTAGCTGACAGCTGAGTATTTACATATGAGAAGAAAAGAGTTAAAAACAGCTAAGTGACAAGCTAAGTCATTTATGAGCAAAGTGACAAAAACGCAGTCGTTTTTACTAAGCGGGAATGTTTTTAAGAATGACGTCAGCATAATAATGATGTGTACAGGCAAAAGCTGCACACCAAGCTTATGATTGGATATAAATGCTGCCGCATTAAATACGAGACATTAAATGCTAATCGGCGTGCAAAATCTAAGCCGTTGATTTCGATCACATTTCAAAAACCACCCGCACGTCCTTTCATGAACCATATTTAAACTCTTTCGTCCGTTTCTCTCACACAATACCAAAAACTGTTCATTTCTCTCTCTCTCAGAAGCAAAGACAAAAACTCTCTCAAAACCCTATCAATCTTCAAATCACCTTCTAAGTTTCATTCGGTGAAATACTGAAAAATGGCATCTACTCATGATTTTGTCAAGCTAGGAAAGCAAATCCACACCGGGTCTACTGTGGATTTTGAGGGTATGGTCAAACAGGGATGACGCCCTCGTAAAGAAGATCGCTGAAAAACTAGAAACGTCTGGGCTAAAACCATTTCTGACGATGGAGTTTCCGATGACCTATGTGGAAGAGGTCGCACAGTTCTACATGAACACTGAGATTCACGATGAGGGGATCAAATCCTCTTCACGGGAAGGAGTTCATCATTACATCCAAGGATTTGGCGAGAATACGCTCGTTACGGCGGAAGGAGCACCGAAATCAATGAAGTGATGTTGACTTGGCCTTTGCTTGGAAGGAAGTAGCCAAAACCGATTGTCTTTGAAAAGATAGTCTACACACTAACAAAAGGTCTGTGAAAGAGGACTACCACAAATTGTTGGACATCGTTGCCAAATGCATAGACATCAAATTTGGCCGCTTTGACCAACTCGTCAAAGCAAAATTGATCGTAATGGCCGCGATCATTGAGAAAAGAAAATAAACTGGGCTGAGTTTGTCTACAAAGAGACTCGCGAGCGTAGGAACAAATCCTTCAAGGAGGATGGAACGTTTGGAGGTTCCTCGGGATACGGCCTGTAATTGGCGAATAATGGAAGTGAAGAAAGTCCTCTTCGACATGGAAAGGCGTTCCATGTAAACAAGAGGATGTTCGAGATCAAACCTCTTTGGCGCACGAAGAGAGCCTACGCTAAGAGAGCGATCACGAGTGAGGGGGGGATCACCACCACTGAAGATACAAACTGTCTCCTTCCCTCCAAAGAAAAAGGCTGCTCCTGCCGCACTGCTAAGAAAGATCTGCTGCTCTGCAGCAAAGAAAGAAAAAGAAATCTGCTCCTGCCCCTGCGCAGTAGAGTCACATGCCCCGCAGCGGTGTCTCCTGCCCCTGCGCAGCTGCGGCGGAGAAGGAATCTCAAATACCTTCTCCTCCGTCAAGAAGAGGAGAACGATAAGCCAAGATGGCCAGCTCCTCGAAGAAAACAACAACAGACCGCCCTGCCGCCCATGACTCGAAAAAAAACCTTGTCGAACCGTAAAATCCCTCTGGTTCAAACAAGAAGAAGGAGAAGAATTTTCAAGCGTTAGAGCTTGAGAAACCGGCTGAGTCGACCACTCAATTTGAAACGATACTCGAGACTCTATTGGAGAAGTAGAGTCTCCAGGCGTGATTGATGAAATGGCCAAGTCTGCTGAGGGCCGATCGTGCAGAGGCAACTCAAGACCCAATCAGAAGCGAAACAAGCGAGAAAAAGGCACAACCGAGACAACCAAATCACTGTTGACAAGGTTGTCTCTCCACTGTAATGAGGGTCTTTGAAGGTGTCAAGCGAAAAAAGTCTGCTACCCTTAATACCGAAATGAGGGTCGACAAGAGACGATGAAGACGATGTAATCATGCACTCTCCCTTGTATCCGGACATCCAAAATCGTGCATGAGTGGAGAAAATGGAAGTCGCCTATCCAGTGCGGTTTGAAAATCCGAAATTCATTCTTGAGGAAGAAGAACTCTTGATTTCTTGAGGTGGACATCTTTGCAAGCCCTTGACGAGGATAATTGCATCAATATACTGAGATTCGAAAAGAAAATGAATGGGCTCAAGCAAATGAGATGCAAAGGCACGTGAGAAGGCCAACATCCGCCCTATAACCGCACCACGAACATACACATCCTCACCTTGACGTCCTATCAAAAAGTGATGAGGACTGGACCCTCTTGCTTTGCCACGTAAGAAGAGTTGCAAATGCGAAGCAATGGAAGAATCGAGAATCCTCCATGAGCAAAGAATGATGGAGGGACCGGAGAGTCCTCCAAAACATAGCCGGAGATAGGCCCAATGGGAGTGGTGCGAAGATATTGCCATCAAGTTGTTCTTTGCCACCACTTCCCACTCACTCGGAAGAAGGAATTACGGGAAGTGGAGATGAAATGGGATGGTGGGAACCCCGGTTGAGCCAACCCTTAATAAAGGTGTCTTACCACCGCCCCAACGGTTGAATACTCAATGGGAACAGTAGGAGTCCGGAGACGAGTGATCCCATTCCAAGTCACTCACCGGGTATGCCACCGGTGGGAAACTCCTCCACCGCAGCAAGGTCGGAGGATGTTGCGGTGACTCCACAATGAATCTAGGAGGCGAAGTGGAGAAGGAACAAACAAAAAGTACACAAAAGTTGTCATCAACGAGGCAAAGATTGAGACTGTCTCACCGAGGTGCCAACCGCTCCGAAGGCTAATGACGCTGCTAATGCGGTCGAGGCACAGAAGGAACAGCCCTGGGAGTTACCACTGGGCAACGAAAGTGCAATCCATGGAGTTGAGACTCTAATGGATGCCACCACGAAGACCCTAAGACAGTGACCGACACTCGTCGAAAGGGATGTCCAAGGCCTCGCCGTAGTTGAGACTGCGGGAGGTAATGAAGGCCAATGGGAGGTTGAGACTTCCCTGTCTGAGTTAAAGTAAACATCCCTCCTGCTATCGTTGATCCATCGAAAAATGAGATCGTGCACTTCACGATTCCCGTGGATAATCCTAATGTAACCTTTCTCGGGATCGGAAGGAGACGATGAAGCCGAGTCATCCCCTCGTGGATCGATCCAAAAGACTCACCGAGGATGTTCCAACCACAAGTAAGTCTGACCTCAAGACTACTTGCCAAACTTTCAACTTTGTTGATGAGCCACCCATGGAAATCTCATCATCGTCCGATGACGCTTCTGATAAGGCCGAGGACCAGTCAACTCACTTGGAAAAACCAAAGGCCGACCGACGAAGCCGTTGAGACAACCGAGGCTCGGCAAAGTGGGTAAATTTCACAACAAACCCCAGTTGAAACAGAGTCCATCACGCAGGCTCCCAAGTGCAGCAGGGTTCGACTCCACAAGGAACTTCACGAGCACCACTAATCATTGAACAAATCCCAGTTGCCCGTGATGATCCCTTTGTAGAATCATTTCCCTTCTCTCTGGAGGTACCCGACCTCCCTGAAGAATCAAAAAGAGATCTCGAGCGCTTCCACCGACCAGATCCTGTCATTCCATCAGACATTATCGTTCCAGCTGACTATGATTTTGATGTTGCTTGGCCGTCAGCTGAAACAGGGGGAACAGCTGAAGTTCGGGAGGTGTTCAAAGCATTATTTGCTGAAATTGAACGAATGGAGAGGCACCAGGCCTCGATGGACATGAGACTGGATAACAGGGATGCCAACCTCACTGCTGACTTGAGAGGCATAATAGTCAGAATCCGGGAGTGGTGGCAACAGCAGCAAACAATGCGTGTGGAACAAGCTCGATATTTCAGAACATTGTTCAACAAGTTGTTGGTCTGGCGAGCTGAGAATGCTGATGCAAAGACAAAATTGAAAGAACACATTAGGCAATTGCATGAATCTCACACTGCTGAGATAAAGTTGTTGCGTGAGCAAAATAAGAATGAGCTCCTGCGTATGGAAGAAAACATGGATCGAAAATTCAGTCTTCTCATGGCTGAGATGCGATTGATTAAAGTCAATCCAACGCTACTCGTTCACGAGTTTCATGCAAAGCATACTCCGCAGACTTCGAAGCGATGCTCGGCTATCGCCAGACTCGACTTCATGCTCGCTAGTTTGTTTCCAGGGGTTCCTCTCTCCTTTGATGATGCCAAAAAGGGGGAAGAGGAATATCTAAAAGCGCTGAAGGAATCTGAAGTTGAGAAGGAGGGAGCAGCTGTGAAGGGAAAGACAACTGAGGAAGTATCAAGAGAAAAGAAAGGGAAGTCTGTTGAGGGGGAAGGATCGAAAGATGTGACCTTGATGATTGCTAAAACCCCCCAACAAAGTCTTGTCACAGCTGATATTATCAGCAAACTCCAAGTGACTTGCCACTCCAATATTCTGTTGTACCAATGGCTAAAAAGAGAAAGACAGTTGAAGCAGGGATGGAGGAAGTGGAATGAAGGATGAATGCCCGAGTTATGGATATTCGAAACAACATGGAGGCATTCCAAAGAGAGCGAGACACTTATGCCATCTCGGATGCCTAATAGAGCCAAGATCGAGTTGATGAATTTAAAACGCTCGCATCCCAAGGGATACTTCGCAAACATGTCCATGGCTCAAGCCGGACTCATCTTTGAGGGAAAAGGGTCTCACATTATGTGAAGAAGGCGACAGAGCGGACTACCGACTAAATCCTCTGCTGGTCACTCCGCTAGTTACTCAGCTGGGAAAAAGAAGACCCCAGTACAATACACGCCCAGAGGTAGAGGAAGAAGAAGTGGTAGAGGAAGAGGTTTCAGACCTAGATCTCTGCCTAAAAACTTTGAGTACATAGATCCAGGCAAGAAAGGAGGGATCTACTGGGCTGGTTTTGATGAAGTAGCCAATCTGCAAGTGGCTAAGAACAATGCTGAGTATGTGAAAAGAATTGAAGAAGAAAATAAAAGACAAACTCAGCTATGGGAGGAGAGACAAGAGAGACTAAGAAGAGATGAAGCTGCCCGGAAGGCGTATGAAAAGAAAAAGAAGGCGGCTGGAGATGAGAAAAAGAGAAGAAGATCAGAAGATGACAGAGCTGAAGAAGATGAAAGAAGGAGGCAGCGAAGGAGATGAAGTGTTGTTGTCCACCCCTTCATGTATTTTACTATGTAAATACACTTAATGTAAGTCTTATGTACATTGAATAAATTATACAAATTCTATACTTGTGTAAATATAGAACAGCGTGGTTAGCTTAAGCCCCGGTTAAACTCTGATACATTTTTGTTGGTTAAGCTCTGATACACTCTGTAAACAGCTATGTAAAGAACAAGAATGCTATGATCAATAAAAGATCGATTTTAAACATACATTCTGTGGTTCTACATTTGTCTGTATGTATCTTTGCTGTTAAATAATTGTATGAATGTTTTAAGTTTTGGCATCATCAAAAAGGGGGAAATTGTTGGGAAATCATTTTGTAGATTTTGATGAATGCCATGTAAAACTTAGAATAGGAAGTTGGCACCCCATTTTTGTTGTAAACTCGCATTGTAATAGATAGGGTGATCAAGCCGAGTTAAGTCGACTATACCTAAACATGCAAGAAGACAACCGGAGACTAGAAGGAAGACTCATTGCGAGGCAAATGAGTATGGCAAATAAGATAAGACGGAACTCGATCAAGATGCAAATGAGATGGAGCTGAGTGAAGTATCGATCAAGTTAACTCAAGACAGCCATGTCTCAAGGTTGAAGTGCCGGAAGAGTCATCAAATGATTGGAAGGCGACTCAAAGTCACCTAGGGATGTTAAGAAAATGCGATCAAGTCAAAACAATCAAAAGAGATCCGTTCCACAAATCAAGAGAATTACTTAAACAAGTAATATCTCCATACTACCTTTCTTGAAGTGTTTTTGATCCCGAGAAGTGTGCAAAAGGAATAAACCAATGGGAAGCACTGCACCATGTCAGAACTCTGAAAATCTGAAGAACAATTCATACGAGAAAGTGGAAATTTCAAGGACTGCAACAAGACAAGCCAACGACCACAAGTGACTTTCAAAAAATTAAGCCTATCTCTTCAACGGGCAGATTTTTGAAAGATCACTATAAAAGGATGAGGAATAACTCTGAGAGTAGGTTACCTGAACCACGAACATTCAAGCAAACATTTGAACTGTAACCTAAGATACTCTCAAATCATTCAAGATCAATCCTCAAGCCTACATTACGAAGAAAATCAATCCAACACTCACCAGTGACGGAAAGATAGCTTCAATCAGTTGAAGAGGAAATTTTTGAAGAATCAAGAGGTCTACATTCCACGAAGGATTGTAGAAAGGTTCAAGGTCGAACCAGTCTCAAGTTTTTGGAGGGCTTCGTGATCAAATCCAAGGAGCTTGAGCAAGTGGGTCAGAGTAGCAAGGCACTCCGCCTGTGAAGAAGGCCGAGTCGTGCGAGAAGCCAAAATGCGTGACCAAGGCATCTCCGGTCGAGTCCCAAAGGATCAAGTCGGATGTGTGATCAAGACTTGTATCCGGGTCAAGCTTACCACTCGTATCTTGATCAATACTTAGTGGATTCCTCCATGAGTTGGAGAAGAGAGGAGTAGAAGAATTACCCCATCTTCGAACCTCTATAAAAACTTATCGTGTCATTTACATTTCAGCACTTTAATTCATGTATCTTATTTGTTTAACTCTGCTGATAAATTTTCTATCCACTTAATAATCTCTAAGTGCTAAAACCAAGTATTAAAACAAACTTAACCAAATTCAAGGGTGTTAAGTCTTCCGCTGAAAACAAATCACAGTCGAGTTAAGTCTTTAGTCAAAACAGCTGAGTTATTTGATCAACAACTCAGTCGAGTCTGTTGAGTGACTAACTCTGCTGATTAACTAACTTAGTTGTCCATCAAGGACACAACTGTGAAGTACTAACTCTGAGCATTTAAAAGGACTAAATCGAAAAGTTGGTAAGGTTTATTCAACCCCCCCCTTCTAAACCTTACACTCACACCCCTTGGGACTTACACTTGAAGAAGAAGTAAATTTTCTTCACTTTCCTCAAGGGGGTGTTCGAATTTCTTCAAGTAGGAGGAAGTTTTGAAGAATTTTGCTAAGTATGGAAGGATATGAGTAGTGAGAAGAAAGAAGAAGAAGGAGAAGAAAGAGGGAAATTTTAGAGAGAAGTTGGAGAGAGTTGGGCAAAATGAGAGTTGAGATGAAATGAAACAAAAATTTAGCCCCCTAAAGGCTTAAGTCCGAAAATTAGAGAGAGAGGGAGGAGGATTTTTTTGAGTTGGCTTCCAAAATATCATTTGCATGGGGAACAATAAGGTGGTCAAAGGTATGGGCAAGATTAGAGAGGATGGGGTGTTGGGAAAATTGAGGGGAATGTTTATGTAGTGGGGAAATGTTGGAAATTGGGAGATGGTATATTATGATGTGTAGAATACATGTATAATACTAGGTATAGGTATAGATAATGTGGAATGTGTGTATAAGAATTAAGGGTATTTCTACACCAAATAGTTGATGTGGCCGTCCACTATAGGGTTAAATGTGGTATACATATATTTTTGTTTGCCCCAAAATTGATGATAATAGGTGTATAATGTCAATTCCCAAAAATTAATAGTGATTCCGCAATCACTTATAAGTCTCATAATCACTTATTCTAAATCAAATTCTTATTTCTATAGGATATAAATCACTTACTGAAATAGGTCACTTAGAATTCTAAGGTGTCTAATAAATACACATGTAGCAATAATGATCAATCAAATGATCATTAAACATAGAATTGAAGATAATAAATGATCGATAATTAAACAAGTAGTTGATCAAATAATTAAAATGACAATAAAATGCGAAAAAATTATTATCAATGATCCGTCAAAATGACGCGATAAAAGTAGCCGCGAATAGTACATAGCCGATAAACGACATTAGTTACACGCTTGTACATGATTGAAAATCAAGGGCTTCACAATGTTTTATATCTATATATATATAATTTGTACTTATTTTCTTTATAGGTGATTAAAGTTTATTATATGATAACAATATTTTTAAAAATTGTTTTCAAAGATTTGAAATAACACAAATTTATTATAATCTATAATTAATGAAATTTAATTTAACTAATTTACAAAAAAATTAAAAAAATTACACCTACAAATTAAGCCAAAGCAAAATCAAAGAAGCCCATTCCACAAAAATATGAAACAAATTTTTTAGGCCCATTTCGAAAATAACCAAAGCATTTCAAGCCCAAGCCCAATTCTAGAACATTCTTAGTTTATCTGATAAAAAAAAACCAGATCTCACATGATTGTTACACGTGTGTATGTTCAACGACCCAGATTGCTCTATACTATTTAAAGTAAGAAATACATTGTATCTATGGTGTAACACAAATTTCTTGTCTGCAAATATTATAACCAAGAAAAAGGTAATACAAATAAAATATATTGAATCAAACGAAATAAAAGGAGTACAATTCCTAATAATCCTTTGATTCTTCTCTTCAAGAATAATATTTGAATTTTCAAAGGTTGATTCGTCACTGATCTCCTTCGAGCTTGAATTTGAGCTGAAATAATGTTAATTCGAGGGTTTGACAGCTTAATCCCAAATTAAACGTTGTACTTGAGTCGAATCCGCGATGAACGCCTTCAATCGCGCCTTGAACACCGTGGACTTCCTTGTTTTTGGACTTCTTGATTTGAGAGAATTCGCCTCTTGCTTGGACTTCTTCTCTAGGATTTTTGTGTGTCTTTGAATTATGAAGAGGTCCCCTATTTATAGTTATGGAATAGGAGCTGCCATAATTACTGGATTGAACGACGCGATTTGATTGGTCCTTCATGATTTGATTCAATTTGTAACCATATCTAGAAGATGCGATTCGGGTTACCAAAATGATAGTATTCTCTCCATAATCGGCAAGATATTATCTTGATTGCCAAGATATTGAGATTTGACATTTGGCGACTTTTGATTGGCCAATAAATTATATATTAAAAAAATCAAAATTAACTATTTAATTTAGGGATTAAATCTGAATAAATTCCCAAAATATAAATAGAAAATATAAATTGATATTTTAATATATTATTTTCCACGTGTCGCCATTTATTTGGATGTGAAATTTAATTGTCTACAAATGCCCCCTCGAGACTTGTTCACGGACGATGCGTCTTGGAGTGAATAAGTCACGATGATTACTTCAATTATCACTGGTAATTGGGCATACAGAAAATTCATGTGAACTTTTAACTTGAACAATTGAATATCTGGCCCATCACTGGATCATGGTCCTTCAAACTTATTCCTCAAAATAGGCCCAAACCTTTGTATCTTTTCACTTGGAAACAATTTGACCCGATGGTAGTTTGACTATAAAACTTGAGCAATATTTTCCTTATTTAACACAAGAGATCGGATTTTCAGAGCAGGCTTCCTTTTCGTCCATATATCCTTGATACACCTATACATACATATTAAAGGTCCATGTATATTATGGAATCTTGAACTCTTTCCTTTCAATTTTATCGTTTAGTGCCCAAACAATTTTCTTTCCCCACTTATTTTCCTTCCATTGTTTCCTTAGTCAATCTATAAAAAAATTCGCGAGTTTACATACCTGAAGAGATTATATAGCATACTTCAGTTTTTTTCAACCTCCTTTTTCTTTTTCCTTCTTTTCTTTTCCTTTTCTTTTTTTAAGAAACTCCCATCAAACTATTAGGGCCCACATAAACAATTCACTCTGAGGCTTGTTTTCTTCCAAACCAAAATTATTCGCATGAGCAACAAATTACTTCTCTCAAATTTCTGCTCAATTTTTTTTTCTTTGCAATTATTGCCGCCTAAAACTTTTCGGAAGATTTTCTTGCCAGCAGCGGGTCGTTATTTTCTATGATGCTATCAAGAATATTTTCCTTTTATATTTTTTCTTTTCTTGCCCAAGCTATTGAGAGATGGAAATTTCTTAATTGGACCAACCACTTATCTCTATAAAAGGGGAGACTAAACCACTTTCAATGCATCAATATCTATGCATTACAAAGAACTTGTTGCATTCATATTTCATCTTCTTCATTGATTGTTGTTTTTAGAATTGATGAGAACATGATATACCATCTCTCAAAAGAATTAACCCAATTTTTTTGTGCACACCAACTGTTTGTAAAAAGAAACAAGCCCCATCCTCTACCTTTTTTCTTCGTGTTTTTGAATACACTTGTTTTTTTTTTTGTTGATGCAACTAATTCTTCCTGTGAAAAGAGGATTCCTCCAAGGCTAATTGATTTAACATTCGTTTTTTTATATTCTTCTTGTTTTCTTCTTCATGTAACTTTTCGGTTTTTTTTTACTATACAACAATCATTTTTTTTCTTTGCAGGCATCCATCTCCAGAGGTAACTGCGTTTACTCGCACGGATTGAGTTTTTCATAAGAGCTTGAGAATTGTAGACATCCTTGCCTTGTAAAACACTATCTAAATTTTCGCATGTCTCATGTCCACAAGCAGTTGCTTCCTTTTTTTATTTAGAATAAACTGGCCCGTGTTTTAATTAATTTTGGTTCTCTTTCAATTGTGTTTTGACAGTTCATAATGGTGTTCTTCAAAGACAATTCTTCACCATCCGACATCCGACACTTGGTGATTCTTGATGATGAGAGTCAATACATCGACAAAGATACTATTTTGGCGGTTTTCGATCCCATTGTCGGACGATATGTGACGGCATGGCCAAGATTGATAAACCCATCTTACCTAGATGAGTGGTCAAAGGAGATTCCTTCGAGCAAAACTTCCAAAACATGGACTTTGCAAGCAACACATCTCCAACAATCGACCGAGTCAACTCCATTGTCGACATTGGGCCACCACATCATTGAGGGTCAAGCTAAATGGGGTGACGACATCAAATTCGTCGACGAGTTCCACTACATCAAAGGCTATTGGGAGTGGACCAAAGACGTCATTAGTCGTTGCAAGAATAATCTTCAAAATGTGAAAAATCTACGATGTGGTGTATGCTTTGCTCTTCACGTATGACAACAACTCCAATATAATGAGGGCATTTTGCGAGGCATGGTGCCCATCTACGAATACTTTGTTGGCTTCCTTCAGAGAGCTCTCCATATCTTTGTGGGACTTGCACACCTTGGTGGGTTTTCCCATAGCTGGATCCCTTTACGATGAAGTCGTCCCATATGCCAAACAACTCACCGGTTTCAATGAGGCGGCAAGTCAATTTCTCCCTCGCTCTTGCGGCTACTTACTTCATGCTTATCATCATCTTCGGAAAATTGTAAATGGTGGTCAATCTTCTCAAGTGCCTATCAGCAAGTGGATTAGATTCTGGTCCAAAAAATTGACGAAGTACAACAAACCTCCTCCTCGCACAGAGAAGAAGAGAGTCGCTCGCCGCAAATTGACTTACAACACACTTGGGAACTTAGACGTCCATGGAGAATGGTCCCCTGCAGAGAAGGCTTCCTTTTCAAAGATCAACATCAAAGAGAGCTTGAGAGAAGAAACATATTTGGTGGCATTTATAGCATGTTGGCTCTGCGTGTTTGTTCTTCCCAATGACGACATCAATATGATACATCGCAGCACCTTCACAATGGCGGGGATCATGGCAAGTGGGCGAACAGTAGGCCTTGCAGTTCCTATCTTGGCGAGCATCTACAAGGGTTTGAACAAGATTGTGGGTTCTCCGTGACCATCTCGCATATGTTCAACATTCCCCGTCCACTTCGTTCATGGTTGGTCAACGCATTACTTCAAAACTCACCATCAGGTCTGGCAAGGAGTATGTGGCCCTAAGATGACGACTTTTTCTGGTGAAGGAGGCGCAAAGTACTATTATCCCGCAGACGCTCACAAGTGGATTCACAAGGGGGAGCTCATTTCGTTGACTTGCACCATGATCACAAAGGAGAAATATTTCACATATGTTGATAATGGGAATGCGGAAGAATTCGAGCGGAACTACTTCCGTGCAATTCTTTCAAAGTATCTTCCTTTGTGGCAAGGTGGACATTTCATTGGTGAACCTTATAGTCCTCACAGATTCAGTCGCCAGTTTGGATTTTATCAAATGGTGCCCGTAGTGCTTAAGCGGGATGTACGTCGAGCTTCTCTAGATGAAGGAATTCACTATTGGCGTTTGTGCACATTGTCCAAGACCTTTTCTAAGGCGTGTCTGCCTTGTATGCCCCCAAATGCAAAGAAGTTCTCTTCGGAAGATTACAAGACATGGTGGAGCAAAGTTCATGGAAGCTATTTTCAAGAAAATATTGCAAGCTTGATCAATATGGAACAAAGTGATGAACAACCCAGAGGTACAAAGCCCAACAATGGAGGCGGCCTAGTTGATGCAAATAGTCAAGCTTCTTTGCATGTTGCTCCCCTTGCCAATGAGTGCAATGCTCAAGCCAACAAAAGAAAGAGTATTTCTCATCCCGTGGAGGAAAGTAGTAGTAACGCTGATCGTCATTGGAAAAGGCCCAAGAAGGATTCTCGATCCTTGCCATCACAGGATGTTGATGATGTTGCACGTAATTAAGACTTTTGTCGAACAGGTTATTTCTTTGTCGAACACGTTATTTCTTTGCCTTCTCCCCTTCAAATTGAGACTTTTGTCGAACAGGTTATTTCTTTACTTACTTATTTTAATAAATCTTTTTTTTTCTAACTTAAGCACGTAATATTTCAATTGGAGAAGGATCTTGTCAACATTGATGATGATGAGTCCCAGGGTAGCCAAAGGTCGATCGTGAGGCTTACCGAGTTGGCTACGAATTCCCCAGTTGATGAGGCAATACGAGAAGAGGCGCGTGACTTGGCTAAGGCTCCAAAGACATCTCACTATGCAACATTCTCGGTGTTTGAAGGTGGGAAGTTTTATATAAGCACCAAAGGGACTTCCTTCAGAACATGTGGAGTGATCTTCTTGAGAAATTAGCCAGTACTTCGATTGACTTCATTTCATCCATTAACGAAAATGTGTTTGTTGTGCTTGAGTCCATGAAAAGCTTCAAGAATTTCGACATCTCTCACTTAGAAGAATTGTTGGAAGGACTTTTTGCCCCGGCTGCTGCATATGATGAGGCAAGATCAATATCTTCTGAGAAGGGATCCAAAGAACTCCTTTCCCAACAATTAAGTGAAGCTAGAGATCGTTTGCATGATGCGAAGACCAAAGAAAACAAGGAGTTTGCCCAAATTATGTCAACCAAGGATGATTTGGAATCCATCAAAAAGGAGATTGACAATTTGCAGAAACGGAAGAAGAACTTAACTGCAGCATTAAGCAACAACAAGAACTTCTTCAAAGTGCTCAAGCTGAGGTTTTTGATATTGAAGAGGAGATTACTGCCATCGAAAGTATTTCCCCACTGAGTGATGAAGCGGGTTAAAGCTTGAAGGTTTCAGTATTACATTTAGAGGCCGCCAAAGAAGAGTTGAAGAATCTGAATCCCTTTGCTTAGTATTTTCCTTTTTTTTTTGTAATAAATAACACTATTCTTGAGACAACTTAATAGAACTATATCTTTCTTTCTACTTTGCAATCTCTCAAAAGCATTTATTTTGCCGCAGCTTTTTCTTTTTCTTTTTTCCTTTTTTTTCAACTCTTTTTTTCTTTTTTTTTACACAACTACTCATGACACAAAACTCAACTCAATACAAACTCATGACTGAACTTAGAACAAATCTAAGTTGCCTACGTACCCCAATAAGGGGATCAAGTCATAACGTAGATCAAAGAAAAATTATTTTTGATGGAGGGGGGTTGTACATAGTTTATACTCATGCAGGCCAGGAGTATCCATTTCTTAACCACCTTGGGCCATGTGGGGTATTTAATTTTTAACCACATAAAATACCTATAGTGGAGTAAATTAACACTTTAACCACATGTATTTACCTTTGGTGGGGTATTTAACCTTTAACCACATAAAATACCCTTAGAGGGGTAAATTAATAGTTTAACCACATGTATTTACCTTTGGTGGGGAAGTTAGCAGTTTAACCACATACATTGCCTTTGGTGGTTACCGTTCACAGTTTATACTCATGCGGGTCAGGAGTAACATGCGGTTTAGGCTCGCGCGTCAAGGAGCTTTTTTTTTACTTCAAGGATAATATTGTTTTAAGAATTTTCCATTTATCGGGCCAATTCTTAATCCATCCTCAGCAACCAATTTATAAGCACCATTTGTGTATGCTTCCTTGACAACATAGGGACCCTCCCACTTTGTTGTGAACTTATTTCCAGTTCGATGAGTTATAATGGTGGGTCTTCTCACCGCAAGAACCCAGTCACCAACTTGAATGGAGCGCGACCGCACTTTCTTGTTGAATGCCTTAGAAAGACGAGCTTGATAACATTCGAGTCTTTGTTGTGCTTCTAACCTTTTCTCATCAAGAGCTTCCAACTCTTCAAGGCGTAAGTGTGCATTCTCTTCTTCGGTTAACCCTTCTTGTATGGCTATCCGCAGTGATGGTATTTGTTGCTCAAGAGGAACAACAGCTTCAACACCGTACACCAATGCATAAGGAGTGGCTTGAGTAGGCGTCCTATAAGTGATCATGTACGCCCATAATACTTCTCTCATTCTTTGGTGCCAATCTCTCTTCGACTTAGCGACCACTTTCTTTAGTAGATTACATAAAGTTTTATTGAATGCTTCAGCAAGGCCATTTGCAGCGGCATTGTACATGGATGATTTTCTTTGCTTGAAGCCAAACTTCTCACAAAGCTCATCTATCGCAGTGTTGTAAAAAGGCTTCCCATTATCAGTGATTATATATCGTGGAATCCCATAGCGATAAATGATGTTGATACGAATGAAGTCAGCAATATTTTCTTTCTTAACTTCTTTGAGAGGTATCACTTCAGCCCACTTAGAAAAGTAGTCAGTAGCAGCCAAGATGTACAAATGCCCACCAGAAGACGTCGTCATTGGTCCAACTACGTCTAAGCCCCAAGCATCAAATGGCCAAGAAGCAATAGTAGGGTGTAACGGCTCTGCTGGTTGGTGAATGAAATTTGCATGGAATTCACAGGCTTGGCATCTTTGCGCATAATCCATGCAGCCCCTCACCATTGTCGGCCAATAGTAGCCCATTCTTTTGATTCGGAAGTGTAACTTTGGGCCTAATTGATGAGCACAACAAACCCCCAAGTGAGCTTCTTCCATGGCTTGGATAGCTTCATCATCACCTAAACATCGCAAAAAGACTCCATCAAATGAACGTTTGTAAAGTGTGCCTTTGTAATATATAAAGCGAGCCGCACGACGTCGGAACGTCAACCCTTTGTCTCGGATCATCAGGTAGCTTTTCATACTTCAAATAATCCACGAATATTTGACGCCAATCATTTTTCTCAGCTTCGGATATCTCAACAACATGATTTTCTTCTTCATCATCGTAGTCGTTTTCCTCAAAAATTGGAGGCACCACCCAACTTTGGCATATCGGCACGCGAGCTTCAACTTCAGGCATGGCGATTGTAGAAGCAAGTTTTGCTAAAGCATCAGTTTGTCTATTATCCTTCCTTGGAATATGTTCAATTGTCACATCTCCAAGCCATCCAATGAGTCTCTTAGCGTAATTAGTGTATGGGAGTAGCTCGGGCTTCTTCACTTCGTATATTCCAAGCAATTGATTAACTACCAATTTGGAATCTCCATACACATCCAACTGTAATTGCTTTATATCAACTGCCATTTCAAGTCCAAGGATGAGAGCTTGATATTCTGCAACATTATTTGAGCAATTTTGAGTTAAGCTGAAGGAGTAGGGCAACACTTCTCCGTCCGATGTAACGAATATGACTCCAGCATCGCTCCTTCTCTATGGGAAGCTCCATCAAAGTACATCTTCCAAGGGGGAGTAATTTCGACTACAAGTACATCTTCATCAGGTAATTCATTAGACAACTCCCACTCAGCAGGGATGGGATGATCAACCAAGAAATCCGCCAAAACTTGCCCTTTTACAACCTTTTGAGGAACATATATGATCTCGAATTGTTGCAACTGAAGATACCACCTTGCAAGTCTGTCCGAAAGAACCGGCCTCGTCGTGACATACTTTAGTGGGTTTGCTTTTGAAACAAGACGAACAGTGTGAGCTTGAAAATAATGCTTCAACTTTTGGATTGCGAAGATCAATGCCAAGCATATCTTTTCAATTGGCGAATAGTTTAACTCATTTGGCGTCATCATCCTACTCAAGTAGTATAGGGCACTCTCTTTTCCATTATCATTTTCTTGTGCTAATAAAGCTCCAACAGAACGTTCTTGGGCAGTAATATAGAGAATGAATGGGCGCCTAGGTATTTGCGCAATCAACACATGGGGTTTATCAAGTATGTTTTTATACTTTTGAAAGCATTTGGGCAAGATTCGTCCCATTCAAATGGAACACCTTTCTTCATAAGACGGCTGAATGACTGGCACCGACCGGCTAGATTTGAAATGAACCTTCTAAGATAAGCCAATTTCCCTTACAATCTTTTGAGTTCGTGAATATTGTGGGGCTCAGGCATCCTTAGTATCGCGTCAAACTTTGCTTGCTCAATTTCGATACCTCAATGATGAATGATGAATCCAAGGAATTTTCCAGACTTGACACCAAATGCACATTTCAGTGGATTCATTTTAAGTTGATATCTTCCCAAACGTTCGAAGATTTTCCTTAGATCATGAAGGTGATCTTCTCGTCTTTTGGATTTTACAACCACGTCATCAACATAGCATTCAATGTTCTTATGCAACATATCATTGAAAATCTTTTGCATAGCTCGTTGGTATGTAGCACCAGCGTTCTTTAGTCCAAACGGCATCACTTGTAGCAATATATACCTTTGGGGGTACGAAATGATGTTAGTTCTTCATCTTCTGGCGCCATATGTTTTTGGTTATACCCAGATGATCTGTCCATATAGGATAAAGCTTCATGGCCCATCGTAGCATCAATCATGAGCTCGGTGATAGGCAATGGAAAGTCATCTTTGGGACATGCTTCATTCAGATCGCAAAAATCAACACAAACCCGAATTTGGCCATTCTTCTTTCTTACGGGGACAACACTAGAAATCCATGTGGGATACTTCACTTCTCGAATGAATCCAACTTCGATGAGTTTGTTCACTTCATCCTCAATTAGTGGAACCAAATCGGGCCTAAATCGTCGTTGAGCTTGCTTGATAGGACGTGCCCCTTTCTTGTCGGACAAGTGATGTACTGCCACTTATGGATCTAATCCAGGCATTTCTTTGTAAGACCATGCAAATACATCATTGAACTCATGCAACAGTTCGATATAAGCTTTTTCTTCATCATTGGTCAACAAAGCACTAATGTAAGTCGGTCGAGGGTTGTCGATGTCGCCTAAATCAATCTCCTTTAGTTCATCAATAGTAGCTTTCACACCTTCTTCAAGTTCAGGAGGAGCATCTTCAGCATCTTCTTCTTTTGTCTCTTCACTCAATGTGATATGGTATATTGATGCCACACTTTCTTTATCATATTCATCGTCTTGAGGCCGTGTGAAAACAACAGTATGAAATTTGGCTTTCAAGACTTCTTTGTAAGATATAAGCATATTAGTTTGTCGCTTCATGCGAGACGGAATCAGACTTCGATGCTCTTGAGCAATCTGTGACTTTCTGGCTCTTTTCCGTTGCTTTGATGTTTTAGAGACGCCCAACCTTTGATGGATGGTTCATTTTCTCTTCAAGTTTTAAACGGGGCCAAGTCTATCAAAGGCTGATATTCGTCGCACCTTCTTTCCATTTTCGTCAAAGGCATCATCCGTCAATGAAAGTTCTCCTTCAGACACATAATTGACATTGGCCCTTCTAATGGCTATTCGAATGGGAGTTGGTACCACAAATCCAAGACCAGTCCGAGTATGTCCACTTTCTTTCGACATCTTTTGAGTCTCCTTAGCTTCAGAAGGGATCCTACCCAAGGTGGAATTCTCTTGCGGGTTATACCCAGCTTTAACGAGAAGATTGTAGGCCTTTGGATCAAAATATTTCGCATCTCGGAGCTCTTCTCCATGTTCAGTCTTGGGTCCTTCAGTTGGGCGGACAAACTTAGTGAGTGGCTGGAGAGATGGTTTCTTGGCATCAAGTTTTGTTAAAGGGATCACTAATTCCACCAAAGATCCATTGTCATCACGACTTGTAGAAGCACTCTTGACTTTGCTCTCTTTGGCTTCATCATCTTGATGCTTCGGTGGATTTTCATTAGCCCTGATTGACTTAATATCTTCGAAATAGTACTTGGCATCGGCAAAATATGACTCTGTGTTGGTGAAAGGTTTGTCATCTCCAAGATCCTCTCACCACACCATCTCTAGAATATTTGAAACATTAATGCCAAGTAGAATGAACCACCCCATTCTCATGTAGCCATGTACGTCCTATAAGCATATTGTAAGAAGTTTTAGCATCTATGACATGAAACAGTGCAGTTGAGGCCATGTCACCCATCAGTAACTTCAACCTTATAATGCCGAGAGCCCTTTGTCCCCCTTGGTTGAAGCCTTGGATCATCAAACGACTATTTGCGAGTTCATCCATGGGGATCTCCAACTCTTTTAGTGTACGCAATGATAAGATATTTACTGATGAGCCTCCATCAATCAAAATTCTATTCACCTTTCACTCGTGAGTATAGTCGGTCACAAACAACGACCTATTATGGGGTTTGGAACCAAGAAGTAGGTCCTCATCAGTGAAGGTAATCACCGACACACAATCCTCGGCAATAGTGTTAACCTCTTTCTCAAACAAACATGATTCACTAGATGAAAAATGTTGCTCACTCGTCACATTGCATGCAACATTTCTATCATTATGCGTGTTCTCCATCACAACTTCTATGGATCCACATGTGATGGTAATAAGAATGCTAGTTGCAATATCTTCTTCAAGTGATATCTTTCCTTGGCGAGACAACTACATGACTTTATCTTTGAAAACGAAGCAATCATGAATTGGATGGCCTACCAAATGATGATACTTGCAGTACTTCGGGTCATCGACTCGCCCAGCTTCTTCGGGACACTTCATTTCTAGCAATTCAATAAGGTTTGCCTTGATCAGATCATCAAATATCCCAGAGACATCAGAGTCGAGGAACGAATATTAATTTGCTTGCATCTCCCTCAGAGTCAACTTTCTTTGCTCTCTCTCTTGAGGAATTTCTTTATTTTCATTAGTCTTTGCATTTGTACTTGCCCTTAAACTTGATAGGTGTTGTGTTAACTGCCATGGATTCCTTGTTTGGAGATTTAGGAGAAAACTTGCCCCCTTTCTTGGCTTCATATCGTTCTGTACATCTTTTGGACTCTTGGATGGGTGGCCCTTCGACTCTGCTTGCGGCCATGCTTAACTCCATATCGTGGGCCCGAGTAGCCAACTCTTCAAATATCTTCAGTTGGATTCCCTGAAGAATGTATCGAAGGCCCCAATGCATTCCTTGGATGCACATTTTGATAGCCAAAGCTTCTGACAATCGATCTCTACAGTTAAGGCTCAAGTTCCTCCATCGATTGATGTAGTCGATGACGGGTTCTTCCTTCCACTGACGTGTATTTGTGAGTTCAATCATGTTAACTGTCCATCGGGTGCTGTAAAATTGGTTGAGAAATTCATGCTCTAACTGCTCCCAACTGTCAATCGAGTTTGCTTCCAAGTCGATATACCAATCGAATGCATTGTCCTTCAAAGATGGGACAAACTGCTTTACTAGGTGATCTCCATAGGTTCCAGCGTTATTACACGTTTCAATGAAATGAGCCACATGCTGCTTTGGGTTGCCCTTGCCATCAAATTGTTGGAACTTCGGAGGTTGGTAACCAGCAGGCATCTTCAAGTTATCAATTCGTTGTGTGTATGGCTTAGCATAGCTCAAGGGTGATTTGGAGCTTCCATCGAATTTGTCTTTGATTGTCCCCATGATAAAATTCTTCAGCTGATCAACAAGGATCAAGCCATCGGCTGAAACTTGCAATTCTTTGGATACAGACTTTCCTTTTTCAGCAGATTACTCCTTCATAGATGTCTCTGCTTCATCCTGTGCTTCAACTTGCTTTCCCATCGCACGCTTCAACTTATCTTTCCATCAACTTTGCAATTTGTGAGTCTTGCTCTTTAACAACATTATCTACTTTGTTCATCAAACTTGCGATTTGCTCCTCTAATGTCGTGGCATTTGTCACCATAGCAGGGGCCATGTTTGAGGTGAGTGAGTAACTTGAAGCCGAGCGAGGAGTTGATGAAGCAAACTCGTCATTCAGATCTCGATCATCTACATTTGTGTTTGCGAGAAGTGGCGAATCCTTCTCAATTATTTCGTGCAAGGGGTTCATATCACATGATGCTTTTAATTTCTTGGACATGCTCCTCGTGATGACACTAATGATTTCGCTAGTGGCTTTTGAGGAGTTTGATGTAGCAGCTTTGGCTATTGTGACCTTGCAAATTGGCCATGATACTTGAAAAACTTGGTGAAGAGAAGAGATGAGAGGTAGAAACTGTCCCACTGGGCGTGCCAAAATTTATAACACAAATTTTTTGTCTGCAAATATTATAAACAAGAAAAAGGTAATACAAATAAAATATATTGAATCAAACGAAATAAAAGGAGTACAATTCCTAATAATCATCTGATTCTTCTCTTCAAGAATAATATTTGAATTTTCGAAGGTAGATTCGTCACTTGATCTCCTTCGAGCTTGAATTTGAGCCAAAATAACGTTAATTCGAGGACTTGACAGCTTAATCCCGAATTAAACGTTGTACTTGAGTCGAATCCGCGATGAATGCCTTGAATCGCGCCTTAAAAATTTGTAACACAAATTTCTTGTGCAAATATTATAAACAATAAAAAGGTAATAGAAATAATATATATTGAATCAAACGAAATAAAAGGAGTGCAATTCCTAATAATCCTCTGATTCTTCTCTTCAAGAATAATATTTGAATTTTCAAAGGTAGATTCGTCACTTGATCTCCTTATAGCTTGGATTTGAGCCAAAATAATGTTAATTCGAGGGCTTGACAGCTTAATCCCAAATTAAACATAGTACTTGGGTCGAATCCGCGATGAACGCCTTGAATCGCGCCTTGAACACCACGGACTTCCTTGGATTTGGACTTTGATTTGAGAGAATTCGCCTCTTGCTTGGACTTCTTCTCCAGGATTTTTTTGTGTGTCTTTGAATTATGAAGAGGTCCCCTATTTATAGTTGTGGAATATGAGCTCTTGTCATAATTACTGGATTGAAGGACGTGATTTGATTGGTCCTTCATGATTTGATTCAATTTGTTGCCATATCCAGAAGATGCGATATGAGTTACCAAAATGATGGTATTCTCTTCCATAATCGGCAAGATATTATTGATTGCCAAGATATTGAGATTTGATATTTGGCGACTTTTTATTGGCCAATAAATTATATATTAAATATCAAAATTAACTATTTAATTTAAGGAATAAATCTGAATAAATTCCCAAAATATAAATAGAAAATATAATTTGATATTTTAATATATTATTTTCCATGTGTCGCCATTTAATTGGACGTGAAATTTAATTGTCTACATATGGTTCTTGGCATTTCATTTCTGCCGCTGTGCTCTCTCGCAAAAAAATGATATTCGTCATTTTATTTTCTGCAAATTTACTGAAACTGTCTGTTTTGTTTACAAAGCTATTGATTTTGTTTTAAGTTGGTCTCAAAATCGATTTCCTATAGCATTTCTTGAAGAACTCTGATCGATTTGACAGAAAGCTCTAGATCTTTTTTCAATATAGATCGACGGTTATCTTTAATTCGATTTACATTATCACACATGAAAAAGAAGATTTATGCACTTCAAAGATTTTCGTGGTAAGTTTTCCTCGATTTTATAATAAATTTAATTTTCTCTTTAAAAAGCTGAACTAACATTTTTTTTAAAATTTTCAGGTGATTTTTTGCTGTTTAACAACAAATGTAGAAAAGAATATAGTTTCAAATGAACAACAGATAATTTTTTTCAAACATCATTACTAACTGAACATATTTCATGAGTTTTCTTATTATATATATAGATTATATTTTTAGTTCATATAAAAATCCATGGTCAATAAGTCTATTTATATGAATATGTTTGTCATTTATCTGTTTTTTTTTTTTTGCAATATAAATATATGCATGTCGATAAATGTAAATTGTATTAATTTGTGGGAATTCAATAGCATATTATTATAAGGATCCGGCCGATTTGAAAGAAATCTCTGGATCTATTTTCAGTAATATAGATCTACTATTTTCTTTAATTTGAATTATATTATTACACAAAGAAAATGAAGATTTATGACATTTTAAAGATTTTCCATGGTAAGTTTTAAAGAGTTTTTTGATAATTTACATTTTTGGTTTAAAAAATAGTAGTGACATTTTTAAAAAAAAAAAATCAGGTCATTTTTTGACATTTAACCACATACTTAGAACAAACTGTAATTGCAAATAAACATCAGATAATTTGTTTTAGCATTCTTACCTAAATGAACATATTTCATAAGTTTGGTTATTTAATATGCATTAGATTTTATGGTCAATCATTCTTTATCCGTGGATTTGTTTGTCATTTCTCTTTTTTATTGTGAACTATATTTTATGTTTTTGTAAATTCTTATCTATGTTCCTAAAATTGTATGTTTATGGGAAACTGAAAATCATTCTATTGTGAGGCCTCGAATTTTTCAATCGTAGACGACACGATCACGGATATTATTCCAATATAATATTTAATATTCCAATAATTTATTGTCATATTACAATTTAAATTGCATAACATATTATGTTATCGGCTTTAGCGTTACTTAAAATCTTACGACATGACAATACTATTTGAATTATACTTCAAATTCGATGACTATTATATATTTTCATCTTGATTTATTAAAAGTATTATTTAAAAATCTATTCTTTAGTATTTGAAAAAAAAAATGTCTTTGTCCTAAAAGCTCATTTAGTAAAAATTCTATTTTCGAAACAATAGTACTTGAGGTTTATTTTATATAAAATCCAACTTTTATATCGAAATAGCAAGTGTCTCATAATTGATTACTACTTGATTTAACTAGTAGATAAATCATTTATACTTGGAATCATATTTAATTTATGGTGCATATTAATAACACTTATTTTCACTTCCTTACGATTTCTTTCAACTTTTAACCCGATCTTTTAACCGGTTCAATTTCTTTCTTGAGCGACTAGCTAGTAAAATTCTTTTAGCATAATATATTATTTTTATTTCATGAATTTCGAAATTTAATATTTATATATATTAATTATTTTTAAATTGCTTAATTGATATTTTTGACTTGTAAAATTGGTTCTAATTTTATTTAGTAGCTTAGATGATAAGTGATTATACTACACTTGGAAATTATTAGACATCTTATAACTTAGAAGACTTATTCCATTAGTGATATATATAGCTTAAAGAATAAGTATACTGATTTGTGATAAGTGATTATGGGAGTTGATAAGAGATTATGGAATTAATAAGTGATTTTGTGACTAATAAGTGATTTTTCTAGACTTGATATTTATCACCAATTTGGACAAAAAAAAATGGAAATTTGGAAATAAATGATAGGAAGTGGACGTCCATGTGGGAGGAATAATCTAGCAAACTCGTTTTATTCCAACATCCCTATTTTATTCCTCCAACATGTATGGTCATGCACCAAACACCACCTTCTACATCATATTTTATTTTATTCAAATATTCCCCAATTTCCTCACAAGATTCTCCAATATTATATTCCAAGCCGGCACCCTTGACCACATTTTGTCTCCCATGCAACCTACACCTTGCAAGACACCAAAAAAAATCCCCCCGGCTCCATTTCTCCCTATTTTCGGCCATAAGCATAGTGTAGGAGGGTCACGTTCATTTTTTATCCAACACTTCACAGTTTGCTCTCCCCACTCTCTCTATTCTCCAACACTTAAACCAAAAAAAAAAACAAGAATTCGCTCATTTCCTTCCATATGGGCCGAAACTACACCAAACAAGGTAGGGAAGATTTTGCTTCTCTCATCTTCATCTTGTCCTATTGAAATCTTTACGCATATCTCATTCATCTACGAACTTCGTGAATCCTTCCTTTTATTTTTTTGAGGTACTCCTAGAGGTTCATTTCTTGAAGAACTTAAGGAAATCAATACTTGGTCATAAGCTTGAAGAGGACCTTCAAGCCATTTCTAGAAAACAAGAAAACAAAATAAGAATTGAGGTTTAGTATTACCTTTTCCTTTCCTCTTTTGATTTCAAATTTTAACACCAAAATATGGTTTTAGTGTTGAAATAGGGGCTGACCTTGGAATCTAGAACCAAAGGTGTTAAGGTGCAAAGAAAATACTCCAATTTAGGCTCAACTTGCAAAACTACACAAGGTAAGTGTAGATTTCTTGACCTTTGTTTTAACCTCTTGTTTCTTACCTCAAATAATTCAAATCCTAACTTCAAATTCTTGAAATATTGTCACTTAGGGGCTTCCTTGAGGATGTGGTGATCGATTTCAATGAGATAAAAGAAATATAATCTCTAGACACATTAACAAGAACCATCAAGGTGGCTAGAAAAATCCTTTAGAAAAACTCAAATATTCTTATAAACATTGGCATGTAGTGATTTGAAACTTGTATTATGAGATATAATTATGTATTGCATGTGTATTTTAAGTACCAATGTCCAACAATTTCATAAAAGTATGCTTGTTATTCCAATTTTTCAAAAATATGTGCATGCATATGCAAATCTATGAATTTCTTGATGAATTCTTAAATGATATGTTAATGCATGCCTATGTATTTGGAATTTCATGTTTTATTTGATTTATATTCTGTAAAACTTGAAAATATATGAAAAATTGAGCTATTGGACCTTGTATGTAATATTTGCAATATTTGGGGACTAAATTGCAAAATTTAAAAACTATGGGAGTACCTCTGTGAAATTAAAAAATAGGACTGTACTATATCACAAATATGACATTTTATGATAATAACAAAATCTTAAAGGTTTTGAGATGATAAAAACCAACCTTTGAAGGCCTAAGGACTCAATTGAGGAATTTTGAAAGTTTAAGGACTAAAAATGAGAATTTTCAAACTATGCTAGGACTTTTCAGTAAAGTTCGAAAAGTTTAACTTGTGTTAACTGAAAAGCTCATATTTTGAGTAAATTCCAAAAATCAAAATATTTTGAGTAAAGAAAACCAATTTTTGAAAATTTGAGGACCAAAGTGTAAAATACCAAACTCAAGGGCAAAAACAAAAAGTGAAAATTCCTGGATTAATACAGTCCATTTACTTGGAAAATTCATTTAATTTTAATTTTATAATATTTTGTACTCATGGTTCAAGTTTCATAACAATGGACCCCAAATAAGCCTTAAAGGCCAAAACTCAAAAATTAGACTAGAAGTGGAATTTTCAAAAGTTAAGGGACTTAAACTAAGACTTTTTCAAAACTATTTTTGTCCCAATAACCCCCAATTATAAGTGATATTTTAAAATTAGAATCACATCAAAATCCCACCCGGTGTAAGATCAAAATATTTTAAGTTCGGGGCCAAAAAATAACAATTTTGACAAAAAGGAGGCCAAATTAGAATTTTTTTTAAAACTCGACCACAAACTATTTGAAAAACTAATTTGGAATACAATTTGGAGAGTTTAGAAATTGACCTTATATTTTTTAGAGGTCAAGACCAAAACTTATTCGATTTCAAATCGGATGAATGCTAGTTTTTCCAAAACAGGGCTACTTATGAAACTTTTCTTTTATCAAGGACCTCAAATTAATTATATACCTTGTTACAGCCCTGAAATTTACTTAATTACATTTAATTGTATAGTTTTTATTTTTCTTAAAATTCCCATACCTTAACGGACTCCTTACCGAATCTTACGCGTTACGCGTGACGACTTTCTCACCTTATAACCATTTGAACTTTCAATGAGGTTAAACCTCCCCATAATACGCCAATTCCACCAAATCAATTGAGGCATGGGTTATCCTCCCAATAATTAGCCTCATTTAATATGTTTACACTGCCAATAATACTAAACACTCGCGTATATAAACTTAACGTACTTACACCTTGTATTGCTTTTTGTATGATTCATATATTGTATTAGACTACCTTGTTGACATATTATAACTCTGTGAACCTACTTGCTTGAGTCAACTTGGTGTGTCGAGCTCACAGTTGGAGTGGACTAGTAGTCGTGTAATGGAACCGGACAGTTTAGCTGCTATTCCATTTACCGGCCCCACTCTCTTTATCCCATCGCTGAAGGACAGAGTGTCCAACGGGCGAAGTGGGTCATAGAATTGAGGTATAATCATGATTATGGCAATCCAGACTTAGCTAGCCCCATTGTGGATTTGTCGTGCCGAGGAACGATAAGGTGACTGGGCCTTGTGCCATCTAGCTCGGGGAGTTACAAGGAAGAATGAAGGAATCTTTGTTTGATCCACACGATTCTGGAGTTACTAGGACCGTTTACTTGCTTGGGTTGGCGTTATATTCTGTACGGAACCACTACTTGACTTTCTCGTTCATGGTGCTTGAATGTTCAAGAACTGTTTTCAACTAGTTATATACTACTATATTATTTTGAAATATCACGTTGCTTGTGAATCGTGTGTGACGCACACATCCTGAACCATGCATTCTTCATATAACTGTTTTATTGGATCTATATAAGCCACACTTACACACAGACACCCATCCACTGAGAATTTTTGTCTCAACCCTGCCTTTTCAAATGACCAGATGGTGATTGTCCACACATCGAAGACGTGGATGAAGAAGAACAGACTACGGAGTAATTCATATCCGTGCCCCACACTGACTTCTGAAGATTCCTTTATTTCTAGCATGATGTTGGACTCTTTTATTTTAAGTATGTAATCTAAGGGCGTAGGACCCTTGAACAAATGTTACGTTTTATTTCAGATGTAACTTAAGAGCTATTCCGTTACTTTATCAGACTGTAATTTATGATTTCCGTTACACTGTTAGACTCTGTTGGGATGTTTTTGATGAATAGTTGACTATTTAGGTATTAATATTGTGTAACTCCTTTATTGGTTTGATTTATTTAGCTTACCAACTGGTTTAAATTATTGATCACGTCATGGTCTCATTTGAGGCATGACGATGTGGTATCAGAGCTTAGTTTGTAAGTAGGAGACTTACATCGAACTGAACCAGGATAGGTTCCTCTGCCTTGGATTGGGTATTGATACTAGATGGCATAAGTTGAATCTTGGACGACTATTTGAACTCTTTTGGGTTGTCATAGTGTTAAAATATCCATATATTTCTTGGTTTGGACATTAAGTGATTTAGAAATTTCATGATTTGAAGGTTATAATGCCCCGATATGATGAGACTTGAAGGATATAAAGTTATCTCTTGATAGTATATGATTTGGTTATGTGATATACTATGAGATCTAGATACCTAATGATATTACTTCGGAAAATGATAGTATGGGAGTCACTAAGTATGATTTACCGATGATAGTGCCATTGCATTATTCATTCCCAAATACTTGTGCAACCTTAAATAAGGAATTAGACTTGTGGTATGGGTATCACATTTAAGATACTTTTAGAATGTGAATATTACAGGATATCGACTAGATGTCGCCACTAAGTATTTCATAGGTTATAATGTCTAAGTTATGAACTGTGTTTGGATTATCTTGGATTATTCGGACTACTATTGTGATTTAGACACTTATCTGATATTTGAATTGGTTGATTAATTGATTTGGTTGATTGTGACTAAGTATCGATTATTTAAGTATTGATTAACTAATAATGAGATGGATACTAGTACATTATATAAGGTATTTAAGAAGCGTGATTTATTCGGAATAAGGAAGGTCCTTATGGATATGAGGATTTGAGATCACTATCAAGGTTTTAGTAGGAACGACTCCTATACAATTTTAGAAATGATTGATGAGATCTTAACTATAAAATACCAGTGGATAGAAATTTTGGGTCAACCTAGTACTTTAGTGATGGAATCTACTATAAATTGTTTAAGGAAAGATGCGACGATATGAATAAATGTTGACTATTTAGTTAAATCGAGACTATTATTATGAGTACCACTTTCTTAAGTGAATGAAATATTGACTAACTGTGACAAGCAATGATATATTTAAGATTTGGATTATAAGAGGTATGTTTCGAGCTAATAATTATGGGAATAGTACATTAGAGTGATATGTGGAGTAAATATGGTTGGTTAAGTGGTAATCGAATAATGATGCAAACCTTCGAATCATATGAATAAGGTATTAAGAATATTGTCTACTATGTGATAATTGGAGGAACATTTTGAGTAACGCTAAGGTTATTAGAGATATTTTTGCAGATTTATTATTTGAAGTTGATTGGTGTGAACTTGGATCGTATATGAGCTTCTCGGGGCCGCATGAGTTTTGATATTGAGGTTATGATAGATCCTCCATAAATAGATACATTAAGTATGAATCTCGTGTTGAATTTGAAAGGAATTATTTTAAAAGAGAATTTGGGACCAAATTCCTTTAAGGATGGGAGGATGTGGCAAAATCCCTATGGCATCCCCGTTGGTACCCGAATTTTCAATCCCCGATTAATTCGAGGATGGGAGCGGGGATGGGGATTCCCGTTTTTTCAAACGGGGGATGGGAGATGGTATTTATATCCCCCGTCCCATCCCCGTCCCCCGATCCCCCCGCCCGATTAGATAAAACGGGATTCCCGTCCCGTCCCTAAGTTTTTATATATATATATATATATATATATATATATATATGCATATATATTATTAATATTAATTATGTTTATATTTTTATTTTATTAAATTATAAAATTAAACCCTAAAAATTATGTGTTTTATACTATAATGATTTTTAATTTTTAAAATTACAAAATTTTGTATTTCAAAATTGTTGTATTTAACTCAATTTATTAAAGTATTTTATATTGTGGAGTTATTATAAGATTAGCTAGTGATTCATGATATTTTATCTATTTTAATTATTAACTATTTTAAGTAAAAAAATATTTTTTTATTAAAAATACAAAATTATACCCAAACCAATCCTACCCCGCTCCCTATTTGATAAGTGGGGGAATCCCCATCCCCGAATATGCCCAAAAATCTGGCACGGGGATGGTATTTGAAAAAAAAATCGGGAGTTTTGGGGGATGGTATGTCCCATTTAGTAAAACTTATCCCTTGTGAGGCCCTGGATTTTTCAATCATAGACGATACTATCATGGATATTTTTCCCACATAATATTTAATATTCCAATAATTTATTCTCATATTACTATTTATGTTGCATAACATATTATGTTATCGGCTTTAGCGTTACTTAAAACTTTACGACATGACAATACTATTTGAATTATACTTCAAATTCAATGACTATTATCTATTTGCATCTTGATTTATTAAAGAATATTATTTAAAAATCTATTTTTTAGTATTTGAAAAAAAAATGCCGTCGTCTTGAAAGCTCATTTAGTAAAACTTCTACTTTTGAAACAATGGTACTTGAGGTTTATTTTATATAAAATCCTACATTTATATTGAAATAGCAAATATCTCGTACTTGATTTTGTTAACTACTTACTATTTGATTTAACTAGTATATACATCATTTATATTTGGAATCACTCTTATTTTATGGTGTATATTAATAACACTTATTTTCACTTCCTTAACCATTGTCAATTTCTTTCTCCTTTTAACGCGATCTTTTAACCGGTTCAATTTCTTTCTTGAGCGACTAGCTAATAAAATTCTTTTAGCATAATATAGTATATTTATTTTATGAATTTGTAAATTTAGTATTTATATATATTAATAATATTTAATTACTTAATTGATATATTTTGACTTGTAAAATTGGTTCTAATTTTATTTAGTACCTTAGATGATAAGTGATGATACTACACTTGGGAATTATTAGACACCTTATAACTTAGAAGACCTATTTCATTAGTGATATATATAGCTTAAAGAATAAGGATATTGATTTGTGATAAGTGATTATGGGAATTGATAAGAGATTATAGAATTGATAAGTGATTTTGAGACTAATAAGTGATTTTTGTAGAATTGATATTTATCACCAATTTAGACAAAAAAAAAAGAATAATTTGGAGATAAATGAGAGGAAGTGGATGTCCATGTGGGAGGAATAAGCAGGCAAATTTGTTTTAATTCCAACATCCCTATTTTATTCCTCCATCATGTCGTATGGTCATGCACCAAACATCACCTTCGACATCATATTTTATTTTATTCAAATATTCCCTAATTTCACCACAAGATTCCAATATTCTATTCCAAGCCCACACCCTTGACCATATCTTGTCTCCCATGTAACCTGCACATTGCAAGACACCAAAAAAATCCCCCCACCCCCCAAAATTTCTCCCTATTTTTGGCCATAAGCATAGTGTAGGAGGGTCACTTTCATTTTTCATCCAACACTTCACATTCTACTCTCCGCACTCCCTCTATTCTCCAACACTTAAACAAAGACAAATAATAATTCCTTCATTTCCTTCCATAAGGGACGAATCTACATCAAGTAGGGTAGGGAAAATTTTGCTTCTCTTATCTTCGTCTTGTCCTCTTGAAATCTTTAAGCCTATTTCATTCATCTACTAACTGGGTGAATCCTTCCTTTTTTTTGAGGTACTCCTAGAGGTTCATTTCTTGAAGAACTTAAGGAAATCAAGACTTGGTCATAAGCTTGAAAAGACCTTCAAGTCATTTCTAGAAAACAATAAAACAAGGAAAAAATTGTAGTTTAGTACTACCTTTTTCTTTCCTCTTTTGACTTCAGATTTTAATACCAAAATATGGTTTAGTGTTGAAATAGGGGCTGACCTTGGAAGCTAGAAGCAAAGGTGTTAAGGTGCAAAGAAAATACTCCATTTTATGCTCAACTTGCAAAACTACACAAGGTTAGTGTAGATTTCTTGACCTTTGTTTTAACCTCTTCTTTCTTACCTCAAATCCTTCAAATCCAAACCTCAAATTCTTGAAATTTTATCACTTATGGTCTCCCTTGAGGGAGTGTTGATCGATTTCAAGGAGATAAAAAGATATATCATCTCTAGACACATTAACAAGAACCATCAAGGTGGGTGGAAAAATCCTGTAGAGAAACTCAAATATTCTTGTAAAAATTGGCATGTAGTGATTTGAAACTTGCATGATGTGATATAATTATGTATATCATATTTATTTTAAGTATCTATGTCCAACAATTTCATAAAAGTATGCTTGTTCCAATTTTTCAAAAATAGGTGCATGCATGGAAATATCTATGAGTTTCTTGATGAATTCTTAAATGATATGTTAATGCAGGCCTATGTACTTGGAATTTCATGTTTTATTTGCTTTATATTCTGTAAAACTTGAAAATATATGAAAATTTGAGCTATTGTACCTTGTATGCAATATTTGCAAAGCTGGGGGACTAAATTGCAAAATTTAAAAACTGTGGGAGTGCCTCTGTGAAATTCGAAAATAGGACTGTACTATATTAAAAGTATGTCATTTTAAGATAATAACAAAATCTTAAAGATTTTGAGATGATATAAATCAACCTTTGAAGGCCTAAGGACTCAATTGAGGAAATTTGAAAGTTTAAGGACTAAAAATGAGATTTTTCAAGTTGTGCAAGGACTTTTCTATAATATTCAAAAAATTTAACTTTTATTAACTTGAAACCTCATATTTTGAGTAAATTCCGAAAATCAAAGTGTTTTGAGTAAAGAAAACCAATTTTTGAAAATTTGAGGACTAAAGAGTAAAATACCAAACTCAAGGGAAATAAAAGGAAATTTTCCAGGATTAATATAGTCCATGTACCTGAAAAAATCACCTAAGTTTAATTTTATAATATTTTGAACCCATGGTTCAAGTTTCATAACAAATGGACCCCAAATAAGCCTTAAGGATAAAAACTAAAAACTTGGACTAGAAGTGGAATTTTCAAAAGTTAAGAGACTTAAACTAAGACTTTTTAAAAACTACTTTTGTCCCGATCACCCCCTATTGTAAGTGATATTATAAAAATGTAATCACATCAAAAGCCCTTCCAGTTTGTGAGATCCAAATATTTTAAGTTCGGGGCCAAAAATGTCAATTTTGATAAAAATGGGACCAAATTGGAATTTCTTTAAAACTCGACCCAAACACTTTAAAAACTAATTCTCTGGACAATTTGGAGAATTTACAAACTGACCTTACATTTTTCTGAGGTCGGGACCAAAACCTATTCGATTTCAAACCCGATAAATACTAGTTTTTCCAAAATGGGGCTACTTATGAAAATTTTCTTTTATCAAGGATCTCAAATTAATTATATACCTTGTTACAGCCCTGAAATTTACTTAATTGTATTTAATTCTATAATTTTTATTTTTCTTAAAATTTCCGTATCTTAACGGACTCCTTACCGAATCTTACGCGTTACGTGTCCTCGCCTTATAACCATTTGAACTTTAACGAGGTTAAACCTCCCGCATAATACATTGAATCCACCAAATCAATCGAGGCATGGGTTATACTCCCGATAATTAGCCTCATTTAATATATTTACACCACCAATAAACTAAACACTCGCGTATATAAACTTAACATACACCTAGTATTGCTTTTTGTATGAATCATATGTTGTATTCGACTGCCTTGTTGACATATTATAACTCTGTGAACCTATTTGCTTGAGTCAACTTGGTGTGTCGATCTTACAGTTCGAGTGGACTAGTCATTTAATGGAACCAAGCAGCTCGATTGATATTCCATTTACTGGGCCCACTGTCCTAATCCCACTATTAAAGAACAGAGTGTCCAACGGGCGAAGTGGGTCATAGAATTGAGGTATAATAATAACTATGACAATCCGGGCTTAGCTATCATCATTGTGGATTTGTCGTGCCTAGGAGCGATAAGGTGACTGGGCCTTGTGCCATCTAGCTCGGGGAGTTACAAGGAAGAACGAAGGAATCGCTGTCTAATCCACACGGTTCTGGAGTTACTCGTACCTTTTACTTGCTTGGGTTGACGTTACATTCCGTACGCAACCACTACTTGACTTGCTAGAATACCATTCATGGTGCTTGAATGTTCACGAACTGTTTTCAACAAGTTATATACTACTACATTATTTTGAAATATCACGTTGCTTGTGAATTGTGTGTGACACACGCATCATGAACCATGCATTCTTCATATAACTATTTTCTTGCATCGATATTAGCCATACTTACACACGAAAACCCATCCACTGAGAATTTTTGTCTCACCCCCGCCTTTTCAAACAACCAGATGGTGATTGTCCACACATTGAAGACATGGACGAAGAAGAACAGACTACGGAGTAATTCATATTTGTGCCCCCCCCAACTTCTGAAGATTCGTATATTTCTAACCTGATGTTGGACTCTTTTAATTTAAGTATGTAATCTAAGCGCGTAGGACCCTTGAACAAATGATAAGTTTTATTTGGAATGTAACTTAAGAGTTATCCCGTTACTTTATTAGACTGTAATTTATGATTTTCGCTGCACTGTTAACTTTGGTGGGATATTTTTGATGAATAGTTGACTATTTACGTATTAATGTTGTGTAAATCCTTTATTGATTTGATTTATTTGGCGTACCAACTGTTTTAAGTTATTGATCACGTCATGGTCCCGTTTGGGGCATGACATCTATTGTATGTTTTGTTGAAACATTTAGTGGACTCTTAATATGCACCACAATATGTGTCCATTCATGCTTTTTATGTGGTATTGTATGTACTTTTTCTTCTTACCAGAATGAAAGAAATACCTGTTGTATTTTGTGTCCAATTCTGAATATATGTGTATTATGGTAATCTGTTCAAATACAAATATGAGTCATTATCTATCTCTCTAATATATATATAGAGAGAGAGTTTTGTGGTCTTTCATGTTGTTTTCTTTGTTGTTCTGTTTTTTTATTTTAAGTTATCCACAAATAAGACGCAAGCTAAAAAGCCTTTTGACCCTACACCATGAGTGTAGTGAAATCCTGTTCGTGCTAGGACTATTCACTTTTTTTTAATAAGTGGAAAATATATAAAAGAAAGGAAAAGAGTCCTATCACAAGCCGATCAGGTAGCTTAAATATGGGTCTCGTTAAAACCTACCAAGGTAAAGCCCATCCTTGTGGAGAAAACCCTTGGCAGAAAAAGAGTACCCCTGAAAAAGCCAAAACGTCCACATAAAAATGCATAAAAAAACGTCCACAAAAATGCATAAAAGTATCATTAATCACAAGATCAAACCGAAATCCAGGGGATGACCCATAGTCATCCATAATCCTTATTATTTGAAGATTCTAAGACTTCGTCAGCATAATCCTCCCACCTCTTGGTAGCATCCACTTTTGGGAACTTTAAATTATCTGATTGAGCATCATCCAAAATAGTGAAGCTATGAATTGGAGGTGTCTGGCCTTGATTAACATCACGAATAAGTTGATGTTTAGCATCATCTAATGATTTATCCCAAATAGTCTGACAAAGGTGACGAATTGGCTTGGCCAACTTGTACGGGACTGTCCTCGGACGTCGCTTGATATCAGACAAAGTAGGTATATTCAATGCAGTGTGATTCAATTCGGAATGTGTATCTAAAGTAGCCAAAGCTGCCAATGGAGAAGGCGAAGCCAAAGATTGACTGGCATGCCCTTGCGTTGCACCCGAAGAGTTTTCCACAGAATTAGAAGCCATGGATTTGTTTAGAACCTCATTTTCGTCCACTAAATCATTCGCATCCTCTAAAGCAACAAGAGAATTCTCCAAAGCAACGATAAGAGAAGAACTATCAACATGCATATGAGAATGAGCCACAGTTTCAACAATAGCGCCATCATACTTAGTAGAGGCCGCTTCTTCCCTTGAGGCACCAATGGTCTTGTCATTATCCTGTGTAATATTAATTGGTTGAAACACCTTTCTAGCCCTAGATCGACCTCTAGAGGAAGCCCAAACTAGAGGTTCTATTGTAGGATTAGGACGCACAACCCAATTGCAGGATGCCAAAGAATGTCCCGTAATGTAACAATGAGCACAATATTCTGGCAATTTCTCGTAACTAAGCGAAACAAATGAGCAATGGCCCACCCTTTCAACCATGACATAATGCTGAAGAGGTTTGGACATATCAATATCAACCAAAACCCGAACAAAGTGTCTCAGAGATCCATTTAAGAAATAAAGATTTTTCCTTATTCCATAAATCCAAAAGTTTACTTCATTATTTCATCAATTTGCACTGGGGAACCAATTGTTTTAGCGATTCCCATAATAAAACTAGGCTCCCAATACTCAAGACCGAGTTCAAAAATACGAACCCAGATGCTGGCCGTGGAAGTATTAACTTTATAAGGGTTAAAGTCCGGTATCTAAGAAGACACATGAATCGAACCAGGATTAAGAGCCCAGGAAGCACGAGCCTGAGTCTGGGCATGATCCTGAGCATTTGAAAACTTGACACAAAAGTAACCCTTATCCAGGGGTATCAATTTCCAATTGAGATTTTTGCTTATTCCATAAATCCAAAAGTCGCTTATGAAGAGGTAATAAAGGCCAAGGTTTACTTCCTTTATTAAGGAGCACACGACCAATTAAAGAGAAAGAAAATTCCCTAATCCGTTGTTGATAAACATTTTTATCGATGGTCACAGAATAATAATCCCCCTTTTTAATGGGTTCAGGGGCATTCAAAGGCTCCATAACAAAAAATCTTGCTTAATCATATTTAGTAGAATACTATTTCACATTGTCATTTACATTTCACATTGTCATTAATAATTACCTAGTGGATTGATCGACCGAAAAACCACCTTAGCAAAAGATGGGATTTCATTAGGGAAAAAGTTACCACAAGAAATTTGTGAAGCTGAAGGTCTTCCCAAATGGATTGAAGAATCCTTAGCCAAATTTAGAGTGATGCAACTGGAAGAGGGAACCACTCCTTGATCGCCAATGGTGATAGACTCTGGGATCACCTCTGGAGGGAGCATAACAGAATCGGGGACCACACATGGGGTAACCACCTTTGGGACCACTTCCAAGTGTTGTGGCCGCACATGGGTATTATCCCCACGTACTTGCATGGAACCTGATCCATCCATAAATCTTGAACAAGGACGGCCATGGGGGACAAAATATTACGACAACGGGCAACCAGAAAGAAGATGTGTGCATGAAGGAGATCCTCATTGCTCCGGTGCACCATGAACGGCGTCAACATGTTGTTGCATAAATCCAACCGGAATATCACCATAAAATTGAATCAAAGGATGAGATGTGTTCGAAATCGTATGAGAGGGAGATCGCATATACTTCATAAAGTGTGGAGAAGAAGTATCGAGACGTGGATCCAGAGGAGATGGCGGCATCATGATGACGTCGCCGGAGAAAACTGCCGAAAAATTAAGAGGGAAGGTGGACGGCGGCCTCTTGTTGTTCTTTCAGTTTTGCTAGGGCTATTCACTTATTTTGTTTTCAATTTTTCCTAGTAAATTTTCTAAAAAATGGAATCAACTTGAAATAAAATATTATTTTGTATGTGATCCTTGAAACACAAAAATAAAAGTGTTCAATTTAGACTTTTCTCTATATTTTGTTTGGGGTATACAATAGATGTCGAGTTGGATGATAATAGATCCTAAAGACTTTTCTCTACATTTTGTTTGAGGTATATAATTGTGATCTATGCAAACATTATTTTTTATGACTTCTTAAATTTTTTGTGATTCATTATTCATTATGTCATCAATAATTTTAAAATAACAGGGTTATTGCGGGCTATATGTGAAAGGATGGGCAAAAGTTCACACTGACAAATTTTGCCAAATTTTATCTCAAAGATAAGTATAATGTTTTACCTTTAGATTTTTTTCATTTTTGTATTTCGGATACCAATCTTCAAAATCTAATTTTATAATGACTATATGGTGTTTTGCAGGTCTAATAAAAGTAGAAGAATGCATGAATTACAACATTCACTATCGAAATACAAAACAAAACATGGTGTCTGGACAACACCTTGTACAGATAAATCTAAAATATTGCATATCATTAAAATATCGTTAATAAAAAAATGATAATAAAAACATCGCTTTTGCATTAACTTAAAATATACACATAGAAAATCATTTATAATAAGGGTATTTAGTACCTTCAAAACTGTCATCGCCCCTCTTGCGTTTATTGCACAAAACTGCATTTCCTGTCAGCTTTCTCATAACTGTAAGTCTTTATGGTTCGCTTCTTAATGTTTTTGTCGTGTATCCTGTTCTTGTTTCAAATGGTTCGTATACTGGTCTTGTTTTGGCGTCAGTGTTTGTAGTTGATCATGTTGGTATCTCGATCTATAATATATGTGCGCCTCTAATTCAAAATTTCTCTAGCATTTAATTGTGTCCATCGTTATATATATAGTGGACCTTGATTAGGTTTAATATGGTAAGTTATAATAAGGTAATATATTTAAGATTTTATTTTAATTTATGGGGATTCAGATCTTGCATTGTCTATTAATAAAACATATCTCTAGAATTGTGTCTGTAATATGTGAAAATATATAGTAACTATGCAACACTATACATATAGATATTCAGTATGCACATCGATATGGTAAACATTTATTATAATTGATAATATGGATTCTTTAAAAACAATTTTAATAATTATAGTTCATGATTAGATACCTAAAATTTGCTTGTTTTCGATTTTCTTACTATGTAATCTTATGTCATAATTTTTATATTTAGTTTATTTTAAGGATGTCATAATTTATATATTGACATGCTTTCGTTAGTCATATCATAATCTATAGATTTAGTGTACTTTGCCAATTAATAACTAACCCTTGTAAATCCATGCATTTTGCCATCTACTTTATATGTGTATCTACATTTAAAATACCATCGGGATATATAAATTATCATATATGTTTGACGCACATTACAATGCATTTTTTTAATTCTTTTTTGGATTTTATGTTATTTACAATGAAGATCCTAAGCTAAAAAGCCGCTTGACCATACACCATGAGTGTATTGGGATCCTTGTTGGTGCAAGGGGTCTTTATTTTATATTGTTTTTAATTTTCCCTAATGTCGTTATATTTTGTTGAAATGTTTTATATCAAAATATATACGGTAATATATATATATATATATATATATCCGTGTTGGTGCAGCGTCCTTGGCCTGCAGTGCAATTAGAATTTCAGCTGAGACAGTCTTAACCGTTTGAGCTTCATCAATCCCACTCTACTGTTCTTTTTCTATCTCACCTTCGCCGCCTAATTTCAATTTAGTTAAGTCTCCCCTAGCTTCCTCCAACCCAGTTGTGGTGTGTTTCAGTTTCCCCCTTAGTTGTCACACCAGCTGAATCACGATCAGTGGGGTCAACTGACACTTGAGACTCACTGTTCCCTTTGACTTATCAGCCGATTGGGCGGTTGTCTCAACAACTTTCACAGAGGTTGGCTCAGCTAGGCTTCCCACTACATCTTCATCCCTAACTTCATCGTTTGTTTCCCTGAGGAGTCCTTCAGAGTGTGCTGGTGAGGTAGAGGCATCGATTGTCCTCACCATTTCAAGAATATCATGGGAATGAGAGATTTGGGCTAGAAGACTTTGATGGACCCCTATGCAATGATTGCTCATGCATCATCTTGGACTCTTTAAGCACTTGCTGCAGCTCAGCTTTCTCAACTGGGTCAGCAACATCCAAAACTTCTACATCATTTTTGTTGATGTCCGCACACTGTAAGGCACTCTCGGGAGCTTCCATGAAGACAAGAGTGAGGTTTTACGGATTCCTCAACTGCTTTGGCCTTCTCTATTGTCTTAGCCTTCTCATCATTCTTCTTCTCATAAAGGATTGTCGTGTAAAAATCTGCATTGAGAGCAGAGCGAATAGAAATATTTCCCAAAAAACTTAGGAGGTATTCTTCCTCCTCAATGAACTCCGGACTTTGAAATTGATATCGGGCGACACTCAGCTTCCAAAATCTCCAAATTTGTAGCTTGTCTTCAACATGTGGGTATGCAGGGGATATATAGGATTTGAATCTCATCATCATCGTCCTTCTGCATAGGCTCTTCAGCGACCTTCTCGACCTCAGCAGCAACAACATCAGTCTGAGGTGGATCACATCTAACTCTTCTTTTTGTGTGTGAGTTGTGTCTCTTTCTAATGTCGCATCTGTGGGCCTGACAGTTAAATCTTGTTCAGATGTATGTGGTTGAGTAGCTACTTGAGTTTCATGCTCAGTGCTTTCCACACAATCGTTATCCTTTGATTTCTGCTGCTCATCGACAACAGCCTTCTCAATCTCAGTTGTAGCGGACTCAGCTGGCTCAGCAGCTAAGTCAGACTTCTTCACCAATCTCCTCCTATTTTTCTTCCAGAGGAACATCAGCTTCAACATATTCGCTCCACAGTCGTGAAGGCTGTCTCCCCTTGCTTCTGTTTCTTTGCAGCAGCTGGCTTAAGAGGCGCAACTATTCTCTTATTTCTCACAACAGGGGATGGAACATGAGCTTTCTTTGGTGAAGGGGCTTTGACAGAAACAGTTGTGTTCTCGGTCACATGCTTAGTTGTTCCCCCTCCCAGGTTTCGGACTTGTTTGCATGGGCTACCTCTGGGCACCAAAGAAGTTGGCCTTGAACATCTTCTTGTTTGTGTGGAAGGATTCCTCATTGCGTAGGGGAACACCCTTCTTTTCTATCAAATGACCTAAGATTAGGCCATATCCAAGTGAACTCGCAAACTTTCCATCTTCAGCCACCTTCATGTTCAGCACATTCTGGCACAGTTTTCTGAGAAAAACTCAACCCAGTTAACTTCATTTTCCTCCATGATGGCTACCTTTACAATCATCTTGGTCTGAGAGAGCTGATTGAATGAGCCGAACTTCATGTCAATACACTTTGCTACCACATCCATAAGCTTATGGTAGTCTTCTTTAATCAGCTTCTTCACAGCCGAGAGGTTTTGCTTTCTAGTAGCTTCTAGCTTGGCTATTTCTTTCCACGCAGCAGCCAAATCAACATCTTTACCAGTCAACTATTTCAGTCCACTGGTAGGAAGAAAATAGTGTTCAGCGAAATCGGTAGCAGTCAATTTAAATTCATTGTTGTTCACAGATAAGCGAATCTCATTGTCGTGAACCTCAACATTGACGTAGTACATAGCCACCTCCTCAAGGTAGGTCTGTGACATCTCCATAGATAGAAACTTCTTGAGATCAGCCTTCTCAAGTTTCTTTGCAATCTTTTTGGCCAAATCCTTGTCAACGCCCTATTTGATAAGGCCTTCGAAATCCACAGTGGCTCCAATGTGGATCTTCTCAACAAGCTTCACGTAGTTGTATGTTGGTGCCATTTCGATCTTGATTACGAGAGAGAAAAAACTAGGGTTTTCGGAGTATTTTGCAGAGAAAGAGTTCTGAGAATTTTTCGAAAGCAAGAGTGTAAGTGTGCGGAGAGAGAAATGAAATTTCTCTATATAAGGGACTTGAAATGACAGTTTTTAGAATTCAAAAAGTTTAAAATTGATCAACGATTGAGATCATGTTTGTAGACCGCATTAATTTTCCCGCATTAAATGCAGTAGCATTTATATCCAATCATGGATAAGCTGACACAGGTTTTTACTGACATCATTAATTGACACTGACGTCAAGCCTAAAAACATTCTCGCTCGAGGAAAACAACCTCGTTTTGTCACTTAGCTCTTAAATGATTCAGCTTTCTTCATTTAAGACTCAACTCTGCTTCCCCCTTCTTTGAATTCGACTGAATAATCACTTGGTTGTCTAGCTAACTTGATACAGCTGACTAGCCATATAAGATATTTCACTTGGCTGATGTGTGATACTCTTCTAAAATACAATTGTCTCTCATCTTCAACCCTGTTGAATGAGTCTTCTAAGATTCCTAATACAGCTCAATCAAACCAAGCTCATTCTTAAGCTCTTCAAATCATTCACATAATGGCTTTGTGAATACATCAGCTAACTGCTTATCAGTTGATATGTATTCCAATGTGATGTCTTTCTTTTCAACATGATCTCTTATAAAATGATATCTGACATCAATGTGCTTGGTTCTTGAATGTAATACCGGATTCTGAGTAATTGCAATGGCACTTGTGTTATCACACATAATTGGAATCTCTCTTTCTTCAATATCATAATCTCTTTGTTGTTGCCTCATCAATAGAACTTGGGCACAACAGCTACCTGCAGCAATGTACTCTGCTTCAGCTGTGGATGTAGCTATTGAATTTTGTTTCTTGCTTAACCAAGAAACTAACCTATTTCCAAGCATTTGACAAGTACTAGATATACTTTTCCTGGTATCAAATAGAGCAATGATCCAATTAGAGATGTTTGGTCTGCTAGATGCCTGGTCTTGTTCGATCAACATCTTTTCCTTCTACATCTATATCCATATTCACAGATGTATTCATGGGAATCTTCATAGATGACTTCTCTTCTATACCAAATTTCTTCATCAAATCTCTGGTATATTTGGTTTGACTTATGAAGGTTCCATCCTTCATTTGATTGACTTGAAGACCTAGAAAGAAAGTCAGCTCTCCCATCATGCTCATCTCAAACTTCCCTTGCATAAGGTTTGAGAATTTTTCACACAACTCTTTGTTTGTAGATCTAAAGATAATGTCATCTACATGTATTTGAACAAGCAGTATACTCTCTCCATCTTGAATTCTGAAGAGTGTTCTATCAACCTTGCCTTTGGTGAATCCATTGTCTATTAGAAACTAAGACAATGTGTCATACCATGCTCTTGGTGCTTGCTTCAAACCATGCCTCTTTGAGCTTGTAGACTTTATCTCCAATAGTTTTCTGATCAAAACCTGGAGGTTGTTCCACATAGACTTTTTCTTCCAAAAGTTCATTTAAAAATGCACTCTTCGCATCCATTTGGTAGACTGTGAAGTTCTTGTCTGCTGCATAAGCAAGAAACATCCTTATTGCTTCCAATCTAGCAACAGGTGCAAAGGTTTCATCAAAATCTATGCCCTCTTCTTGGCAATACCCTTTGGCTACCAATCTTGCTTTGTTTCTTACTACAGATCCCTCTTCATTCATCTTGTTTCTGATACCCACTTAGTACCAATAACATTTCGGTGGGTAGGCCTTTGAACCAATTCCCAAATATTATTTCTTTCAAACTGATTCAGCTCCTCTTGCATGGCTAGAATCCAATGTGTGTCATACAATGCTTGTTGTCATCTTTAGCCTCAATTTGAGAAATGAAACATGTGAACATAGCTTCATGTTGAGTCATGGATCTGGTTCTTACTCGTTCTCTAATATCTCCAAGCATAAGCTCTGGTGGATGGTCTCTCAGCCATCTCACATCTGGTTGGAATAAGTTTGTTGGATTAAGTCTTCTTGTAGCTAAGTTGTCTTGAACAGCTTTCTCTTCATCATCATTCAGTAGCAAGCCTTCCAGCTATCTTTGAGATCTAGCTATCTCATCTTCATTTGGATTGAGTCTTCTGATATCTGCATCAACATATGGACTCTTCTGAATAGTTGGTTGATTCATCTTGTTAGCTAACTCATCAATGTCTTCTCTATTAACATTATGTTCATCAAAAACCAAATGGATACACGCTTCTGTGACCATAGTTCTCTTGTTCAGCACTCTGAAAATCTTTACTCTCAACTGAGTATCCCAAAAAGATACCTTCATCAGCTTTAACATCAAAAGATTTCAAGTTGTGAATGAATCACTTACATCCAAAGATATGAAAATATCCAACATTTGGCTTCCTTCCTGTCCAAATTTCATAGGGGGGCTTGGACAGCTTCCTATTGATCATACACCTATTCTAAGTGTAGCAGGCAGTGTTAGTGGCTTAAGCCCAAAATCTCTTAGGCAATCCAGCTTCAGCTAACATGGTCATTGCATCTTCCTTGAGAGTTATGTTCCTTCTTTCAGACACTCCATTCTGTTGTGGAGTTCTTGCAGCTGATAACTCATGAGCAATACCATTCTCTGTGCAATACTGAGTTATAATCCCATTGACAAACCCAGTTCCTCTATAGACCTCATCTTGATAATGATTTGACTATTCTCATTTTGAACTCTTCTCATCACCTGAGGAAGCTTCTGAAAGTTTCATTCTTATTACACATAAGGATGGTCCATGTGTATCTTTAATAATCATCCACCACCACTAAGGTATATTTCTTTCCACTGATACTAGCTGGTTCAACAGGACCAAATAAATCCATATGCAATAAGTGCAAGATCCTGGCTTATCCTTGAATGAAGACTTGATTTGCTTTCCCATCTGGCATGCATCACAAATGCTTTCCGTTTTGTACATTGAGTCTGGCAATCCTCCACAAGATGACTCCTTGCAAGCTTGTTAATTGTCTTGAAATTCAGGTGACTCAGCTTTTTGTGCCACTGCAAACTTGATTCGGCTGTACTCTTTAGTAATAGGCATGTACTTGGTGTAGCAGTAGGCCAATCCACGACATACATGTTCTTCTGTCTTGATCTTGATATCACAATTTCATTTGATTCAGCTTGATCTGGCATGCTCCCATGTTGAACCCTACATTGTGGCCCTTATCACAGAGTTGGCTGATGCTCAGCAGATTGAAATTCAGCCCTTCAACGTGGGCTACATCTGTGATTTTCAGTCCATTTCTCTTTATGGATCCAATGCCTCTTATCTCCCCTTGAGCTTCATTTCCTCCAAATATAACATTTGCTCCTCTTGATTCCTTAAATTTTGATAAATTCCTTTTATTGCCTGTCATGTGTCTGGAACAACCACTATCCATGTACCAGGTTCCTTGGCACTCACCTGTTTCTTGAACCTGCAATAAGAGGTTGCCACCTATCAGTTCTATAATCATAATTAATCTTAGCAAATTGCTTGAGAGCTTTAGGCTCATACATATGTCTCTTTTGTTTGTATGCCTGTGAGTGAGCTTGTGCATTTGCTTTCTTAGGATAATAATGAAACTTTTGTGCATAGTGAGCATCGTGCTTGGGTGCATATGTGTGCTGATGATGGTTCCTTTGCCTTGGGAAAGATCTATTTGAGTCTGAGGTCTTTGCCACTTGGGCTTGTATCCCTTAGGACTTGGTTGATATCTCATTTGATTATTCCAATCAGCCTGACTTGGATAGTTTCTACCATTCCCTTCATATGGCTTTCTATGCTGACACCTTTGGGGCTTTTGGTAGTTCTGCTTTACCTTCACAGAATATTTCCTGTTAGGAGTCTGCTGATGGACTCTTCTGAATTTAGTTTCAGCTGTCCTCTCATCATACTTTGCTGGCTTTTTACCTTTTCCTTTATATCCTAGGCCAGCATGGCTGTGATTATGTTTGTGAGTGGGTGTGGGTGCAACATATGGTGCTTTGGATTTTTGGATTCTATCATTACTTGAGGACCCTTTTCCCATAACCACTCTTGGAGTTGAGCATGCGCAAAGGAATTAAATCTTATGCCTGTTTTGTCTCCACTTCCCTTTTTTATCATTATCAATTCATCCAATGATTTAGATGTCTTGGTAAATGATGCAATCACATTTTTTAAATCTTTTTCCCTCTTTTCTGTTTCAGCTAAGTCTGCTTTGATCTTAGCTATCTCATCCTTCAGCTCAGTGTTTTCAGCAGCTATGTGACTTAGAGTACTCAGTTCCTTAGTCAGCTGTGAGTTTTGGCCTTTGAGCTTGATGTTTTCCTCATTCAAGAGTGTGTGAGAGGTTTTTACGTGCTTAAAGTCTTTCATCATTTTGCCTAATGAATCATAAAGATATGTGGGTGATGTAGTGTTTGTGTCACTATCACTATCATCAGAATTAGAATGAGATAGTTAGAATGTACCTCATCTTCCTGTTATTTTGCCATGAGGCATATCAAGACCTCTTCTTCAGTGTCTGAGGAGTAATCAGCCTCAGTCTTCTGCGCCTCAGTTGGTTCTTTGCGTTTTGTTGTGTCAGTTTCAGCAGCCAACATGGCTTTCTTCTTTTCTTGTCTCCTTTTCCTAAAGACATTTCTTTCCTCCTCATTTATGTACTTGTTGATTGGTGGATAGGGACAGTCAACAACAAAATGTCCTGGATGTCTGCAATTCCAGCATAGGTGTCTTGGTCAATGGCTTCCTTGGATTCAACTCTTTTAGATTCTCCAGCCATGAGTGCAGCTGTCTTGGGTATATCTGTCTCTTCGTGCTCTTTCCTTCGAACTCGAATTCATAAGCTTTCAAGTCTGAGGATAGCACATGGTTGGATGTTCTTGTTAAGTCCATTAAATGTCTCAAGGTCATCACCTTCATTTCACATTCATCTAGGAGCGACCTCAGTATCTTCATACGCATTTCTTTCTGTGTGTATTATTTGCCTAAAGCTGAGAGTTCATTTGTTATCTCTGTGAATCTGGCATCCAGCTGATTCAGAGTTTCACCTGCAAGCATTTTAAAATTTTCAAATTTCTGTACAACAATAGTTAATTTGTTTTCTTTAATTTGATCAAATCCTTCAAAAATTAAAGTAAGTTTTTCCCAAATTTCTTTAGCCGTTCTACAGGATTTCACTTTATTGAACATAGCTTTATCGAGGGTTTTATACAAAATGTACTTGGCAATATTATCCAAGTTGTATCCTTTTTTGTCCTCGTTTGTCCACTCACATCGAGGCTTCTCGACCATGGATGGTCTTAGTGCAGCAGGTACAACTGGGATAGCAGTAGCACGTGCACCACGTGCAGCAGGAGCTTCAGCAGCCTCAGGAGCAGGACCCCTAACAGCTGTGTTAACTTACATTATTTGTAGTGGTCTCCTCAATGACGAACCACATCTCATCGTGTAAAGCTGAAAGATGTGCCTGCATGCATATTTTCCAATCATCAAATTCATCGACACTAAACATAGGAATGCGAGTTAGATTTGCTTCCATGATAATAACTTGTTTTGCAAGAAAAGCTTTAAAACTGCAAGTGTTGTATCCTTTGAAAAGAATGAGATCTAGTTCAGTAACCAGTGCGGAAAGCTCAATGAATCAACTATTTTGATACTACTTGTAGTCCCAAAGAGTGATAATGTAAAGTATAGGGGGGTTGAATAGATTTTACCAACTTTTCAATTTTAGTCCTTTTAAAATCAGAGTTTAATCACAAGTCAGCTGGGTCCTTGGTAGACAGCTTAGTTTACCTACACAACAGATTTAGCCACTCAACCGGCTCAACTGAGCTGTTGATAAGATAACTCAACTGATTTAGTTAACTCTTTATAAATTCAGTAGACTTAGTTTTTACAGCGGAAGACTTTCACCCTTGTTTGAAATACGTTTTTCAACACTTGTTTTAAGTTTAGTTATTATCAGTTGATTTAGCAAATAAAACAAACAACAATATAGATATGCAAGAATTAAAGAGTTGAATGTAAGCAATTTTTATAGTGGTTCAAGGATGGTTAATTCCTCTAATCCAATCTTCTCCAACCCCTGGAAAAATCCACCTAATGTAACGGTGACTTTGTTACAAAATGGTGGCAGTCCAAGCTAGTCCTTGATCACAGAGCTGGCTTTGCTTGTTGAACTCAGCTTCTTCACAAAATTTTTGTCTTGCTACTTCAGCTACTTCAAACTCTTGGATTTGTTCACACAACCCTCCAACGAGTCCAAAGCTTCTGTTTCGAACTGCAACCTCACTACACTTCCTTCAACCTTGGATGTGTAGACCCCTTGTTCTTTAAACAAGTTTTCCTCTTTAACAGTTTGAAGTTGTCTTTCCTTCACTAAGTGTGTCGGATTGATTTCCTTCAAGATTTAGGCTTGAGGATAGTTTTGAATGCTTGGGAGATTTTTGCTCTTGCTTTGCAGGTTAGTGTCTGTTGCTTTGCTTGCATTCGTTGTTCTGGGATTTTTTTTCTCTCAAATGAATTCCTTAGCCTTTTATAGTGCTTATTTGAAAAATATACTCGTTGAAGAGATAGATGTATTTTTAAAACTACACTTTGAGGTCGTTGGCTTGTCTTGCCTTGCAGCTTTGATGTAGACTAATCCTTGAATTTAATGCTCTGCAGCCTTTCCTTAAACTCTGCAGGTTTTCAGAGACATTATATTGGTTCCTTGATTTTGGCACTCTTTCAGCAAAACAACTTTAAGGATGGCAGTCTAACACATGCCTATTTTCAGCAAACATTTGACTTTGCTTTGATAATGGACCTCTTCAGCTTTCTTGGATCCTTTTTGTTGCATTACCCCTTTGATAGTCAACTCCACTTATCTGGAAGTGACTCAGCTATCAGTCTGCTGATTGAGACTCTTTTCTGTCACTTGACTGAGACTTGTCCTCACTTCACTCAGTTGCCACACAACTGATTCTTCATCTTGGTCTTCAGCCGACTCCTGCATTCTTCAACCTGGCTGCATCCACTCAGCTTATAGAACCCTATCTAATACAAGTTGATTTATAGTAGAATTGGGTACCAACTTCCTAATCTAAGTTTTACATGGTATCATCAAAATCTATTACATTAATTTTCCAACATCGCACTATTTCAACGAAACAGCTTTATGGTCTGCAGTCTGACATATTTCTACTTTCAGCAAACATTTGACATTGATTAACAAAGGACCTCTACAGCTTTCTTGAGTCTTTTTTGCTGCTTAACCCCTTTTATAGTCTTCTCCACTTAACTGGGAGTGACTTAGTTGTTAGTCGGCCAACTAAGACAGCTTTTTTGGTACTTGATTGATCTTTCACTGCACTACTCAGTTGACACACAACAGATTTCTTTTTGACAGGGGGAGCTTTTAAGCTCTTGAACTTCAAGCCTAAATTATAAAAGCTAAGCTTTTAGCTTTTAGTTGTTTGCTTCTATGCCTATTCTTGATTTGCATGTTGATAGGAGGAGCTTTTATAAAATGTTTTGAAAAATCTTGCTCTCATCCTTATGATTCTTATGCATGAAAAGTGTCGCTTAAAATGGATAGTTATTTTTGACTAAAAAAACTTATTTCGTTTTCAAAATCGACCTCTTAAAATTGTTTTGGTTTGTAATCATCAAAAATGGGGAGTTTGTTAGATAAATATTTTTATCGTAATTTTGATGATTTTATTTAACTGAGTTTTTCACAAAAACAATGTTCCTGAATGTTGTCCAAATACTCCTAATCGATTTAAATTATTTTTACTAACAGGAGTATTTCTTGAAGTTTATTTTTGACAAAAATTGGACAGCACCTCTGTTTCGAGGCCAACCGGTTGCCCTAGAGGGCAACCTGTGCCTGAAAGCTTGATTTCTGAAACAGAAAAGAGACGGAAGGGTTTTTACTGGAGGTCGACCGATCGACCTGGACGTCGACCAGTACTTGAGAACTTCGAAAGAATGGCTCAATTCTCTGTCTCTCAAAATTAGGGGTGCCAACCGGTCCAACAAGGGGCCGACCGATCGAACCCCTAGTCGACCGGTCGAAGCACACTTGGACTGGTCCACCTATGCAATTTTCAAGTTATATTTCAAATTTCATGTTTGAGGTTAACCGGTCGACCTTAAGGTTTTATCAGCAAGCTATCAGTTGCACAACAGACAACTTTTCATAATTTTAAGGGACTGATTTCTAACAGCTATAATCTCCATTTGATATGCAATTTTTTACAGATTTCAATCTCCAGGAGGAGCCTATGTCTGAAAATCAAATTCAAGACCTCTCCTATAAATAGATGAAGGATTGAAGCAACAAGACACAACAACACAAGCAATACAAACACAAGCAAACTTCTTGTTCTTCACTTTCATATTCTTATTGTGTTTAGCCTAAGTCTTTCACTTGAACATTTTGAGTACTAGACTTGATTCTTGATTACACTTGCACTTCAAAGTTGTATATTTCGTTTGAGTTGTAATCTTGAATTATTTTCAATCATCCAAAACAAGACATCCTTGTTAGTGTTCTTATGGTAAGAGCACACTTGGGTGGATTTTAGGTATGGATGGCAATGTGGCGGGTCTGGGACGGGTTTGGCTAAACCCAGGACCCGCACTGTGAAGGAAAAGTCGGACCCAGAACCTGCCCCGCCACGCCTCAGGACCCGCTCCGCCCGCCCCTCATTGGACCCGGGACCCAGCGGTTTAGACCCGCCGGACCCACTTTTGACTGATTTGTAATGTTAAAATTACGCAGCTTCATAGCTTATGAAGATTAAACAAACCTGTGCAATTATTCAATTAAGTCTAGTAACTGTTTAAATTGTTTGACCACTTAAATTTAGTCTTTACATTAGTCCCCAAGTCAGTTAATAATAATAATTAATTAAATTATTAATTAAGAGCAAAAATTTCCATAAAAGAAAATATTCCTACGAGCAGATGGAAGATGGATCAAGACTTCAAGCAGTAATTATAAATAAAAGGGACTTCAAGCAGTAGTAAATTTGTCAAACAAAAAGTATTATTTATTTAAGACTAAATTTCAAGAATGCAAAGTACTTGTACTCAAAAGCCATTATTTAAAATCATCTTCACTTGACTGCCAATTTAATGTCTGTAAAAACAACATAGAACTAGTCCCACCAACAAAACAGAGACAAAGAAAACGGTGAATTGTGAGTCCTTTAATAATTATATTTTTAATAAAAAAATAATATTATACATATACGGGGCAGATCCGGGGTGGGTCCAAGTGGACCCGTTATCCGCCCCGGCACCCGCTTTACCGGGTTTAGACCTTCCCCTAACGGGACGGGTTTAATACGGGGCCGGGTTTTAACCCGCCCCATTGCCATCCCTAATTTTAGGTGTTGAAGAGTGTGGTACACTTCATTGGTGTATGAAGATTGTGGTTATCTTCATAGGTGGTGTTGTAAGAAGAGTGAGGTGCTCTTCAAGGTAAAAAGATTGTAATAGTTTGGTATTTATTAATAAATTTTTTTCCTTTTTCGAAATCCACTCCGGACATACCGGGGTGGTAGAAGATTAGGCCCTAGGTGGGTTGAACTTCTATAACTCAACGTGTGTTGTTTACATTCCCGCACTTTCATTTTTGTTATCATTCTTACATTCGAAAAAGAGGTCGAAAATTGAAAAATCGGCATAATCTATTCACCTCTCCTCTAGATTATTGTAGCCACTTGGACTAACAAAATATTTACCTCTAAAAACTTTGACCCGACACATTTGAAGAATCACAACAATGGGTTCAAAACTATAATCTTCTAAATATGGCAAAATAGCTTCAACATACTCCTCCCACACAAAGTACAAGAAACACGATTATTTCTATAAAAAAAAAATTACAATACTTGTTCAATATTATTTCAAGAAAGAAAAACTGAGTTTAGGAGACATTAGTTACTCCAAATCTTCTAATGTTATTTCCATAAAACGGGTGATCTTGCCACTGAGTTCTTTCGTCTGCGCATTCTACATGGCAACGACCTTTTCTATGATGTCTGTAAATATATGAAAATCATAATTTTATAACTTCTAATAGCATATATTACTATTTTAATGTCAAATAACCCGTATCATACTGAAAAGCATGGTTTCACCAACAATTTCCACATTAGATAATTTTGCAAAGCTCTTAAACCTATATAAAAGTCTAGGAAATGTTTGATCATGCAATTGGACAACATGGGTCTTGCCATGAAAAATAATTTTGTATTTTGTAGTTGATGTTTTATATTTATCCGTGTTATTAGAAACAGCAAAATCCTTTATCGCATATATACTTCCCTCAGTCAGCACTCATTTATACTGTGCGATATTTACTTTTTGTATACTATCGTGTACTCGATCCCCTGCAGAAAAGAATTCACAAAAACTTTAGTTGATATTATGCAAAGGTTTTAATAATATACTGACAACAATAAAAATCATACTTCTGAGTCGTGAAACACACATTCCAGACTGTTTATATTCATTTTATCATTGTAAGCTGGTTTTTCATACGTACGAACCAGACGTAGCTTCATAGCCCAAGTTTATTTGCTCATATTGAGATCTTTGATAAGGGAAAGCATTGGTGCCATTTTTTTCTTGGAGATGATGAGCAAAGCAACAACATTGAATTTTTTTACGAAGAGAATTCGAAGAAATTTGATTGTTGAATACAAGTTGAACTCGTATTTATAGGTGTTATGATTGTGAATAATTAAAGAAAGTATATATATTAATTATGCATGAATATTGTAATAGGATTTGCACTCACATATTAAAATCGACTACATGATTGTTTGCCCTATTATTCAGCGGATTTGATTGAATCCGAAAAAATTTTCCATTTTTTTTTGTAAGATATCAATAATTACTTTATCCTTTTTTTTTCAATAATTAATTTTCTCCTTTTTTCGTAAAATAATAATTCAGTGTACATAAATAAAAAATAAATCAATTTGTGATTATATTTTTAGTCTGAAATATGATCTACATATTGATTACTTGTCAAAAATAAATAATGACTTTACATTAATATTTCAATTGTTGTCAACTCCCGTAAATAAGTGAACAATCTTGACATAAATAAAGGCATTGTAATCAATGCAAATGTTATTAATATTCAGAATTTCAAACCTTCCGAATTAAGCGGATTTTTAATACTAAATTTAATGTTTCCCATCAATTATTACCAGTCTTTAATTTGATATGTTGCAAACGCGTGTAACGATTTACACATCGCATAACAAACTGAAGAAAAATGTACACTCAGAATTGTTATTTCTATTTTGAGGAGTTGAATTTAGGCGGGAAAAATTAAGATTACTTTTTATAAGTAGCTTGCTTATTTTATATATATATATATATATAGATTTGTCTACTTGATGAACTATATATGATAAGGAACATAGAGATGTCCCAGAAAAAAGCTCAAGTCAGGATGGTCATGATTCAATTAGGGAAACCATTTGGAAGCTTAAAGTGAAAGATAAGCTTAAAAATTTCCTATCGAAATGCTGCAAATGTGTTCTTCCAACTGGTTCAAGTCTTTGTAAGAGGGGTGTGCTTGTTGATTCAGTCTGTTGTCTTTGTGGTGAGGGTGTGGAACATACTGAACACATTCTGCTCCTGTGTGATAGGGCCAAGCTAGCATGGAAGCTGGGCCTCAGAGCCGGTAGGCTTCGATCTGATCCTTTTGTCCCTCCAAGCCGATGGGCTTCGATCTGTAAATGGTCCCTTGAGTTTTTCTAACAAAATATCAGCTATCGTTTGGTGAAAAAAAAGAGGAGAAAATGAACCTCGCGATAAGAGATCTAGAAGCAACACGTCAATTGAATAAAGAGATCTGCTGCTGAACAAATAAGCAAATAAATGACAGCGATTTTTTCCCCTTTTTGCTGGCAAGTAATGACAGAAAAATATTGCATACAGGACGAATGTAAAAATTTCACATTGCATTAAGAATTATAATACAATCAAGCACTTACACTGAAGTGTATAAATGAATAAAATTGAATACACAAGGCATCAATAACTGTGGAAGCTCATGAACTACAACAGAATGAGAAGAAAACCGAAAAAGAAAAAAGAATGAACACATTTCTGTGCCATTTTTTTCTACCTCACATAAACTCAGATGGGTCCTTCAGAAAGTAATCCAGCCGAAGAAAGAACCAAATGTATTACCACTCCTACTACCGTCTTCTCCTTTTTATCTGGCTTTCAGAAAATTTCCCACTCAATGTGTCAACAATTGAAGCCCAGCTGCTAAATCCTCTGAGGTGATTGTTAGTAAAGAATCTGTGTCAATACACTCAAAATCTATCCTCAAATCCAAATTCTCTCTAGCATTTACAAGCATCGGATCAATTAATCCTCCGTTCATCTCCTGACGCTGTTTTTCAGTTGTTTCCTGTTCTATGAGTGCTGCAACAGCGTCCACAGTGCATGAAGGGTGCAACTTAAATCCGTACAATAGACTATGTTCAGACTGATTAGACATTTTAAGATATAGAATCTTGGCAAGGTCTTTAGAACTGAAGTCATCAAAGTGGAAAAACTTAGTCACCCGTCGGCAGAAGCCTTCATTTGAAGATATTACACGTTTCATTGGTTCACTATAGCCAGCAAATATTACCACTACTTTTCCACTGTCCATGACAGACATGATCTCCTCTAATGCTTCTAAACCATAGTCTTTATCATCTGACTTCTGCATTGGTATTAAGCGATAGGCTTCATCTACAAACAGAATGCCCCCTTCAGCTTCTTGAATCTACACACACATATCAAGTTAGTGGCTTAAAAAGGTGAAATTCACATATGACCATTCATATGAGCATAGAAAAATTACAAAATTTTGATATAAAATGCATTACCTTTCTTCTTGTCTTCGGCCCCGTATGACCCACAAACTCTCCAACCAAATCTGTTCTCTGTACTTCTGTTACCCTATCAGTTGGAAGTATGCCCACCATGTGGAGTAGTTTTCCGAGGACCCGAGCTACCATAGTTTTACCTGCATAATATTATCAGCAAGATTGTAAGATTAGAAAACTAACTAGCTGACACACGAATGCAACTACATAATTCATCAAACGCATAACAAACACTAAAATGTACGAGTATGGAGAAAGTTTGCACAACTAGTAAAATATAGGTGAAGAGAAAAAATTTAAAGACGAGTTGAGCACCTGTTCCAGGATTTCCAAGAAAGGCCATATGAGGCGGTCTTCTGGCTCCAACTTTAAGCCCAAGGGCACAACGCCTCTCATCCAAGAGCATCCCCTTTGCCCACTTCCGAAGTTGTAACTTAAGTGCATGCAAGCCCACTATATTTGACAATTCATTCTCAAGTGCATCCATCTTGGCTTTTGTCTCACTGCATGATTCAATGGCTCTTCGTTTTCGCTGCTCTTCAAGATGCCGGAGGAGGAGATCCCACAATTTCCCATTACCTGGGCCTTGTGACAGATGATTTAAAGGTGTCATTCCCTCCTGTGATGTACAGATTGTTAACAATTAGCACCAACCAAGTGAATAGTGAATACATTAGAGAGCAATGAAATAGTTCAAAAAGGGATCATACATTGTCTTCAGCACTGCAATCAGCATTATACTCTAGCAGTGTATTGACAGTTGAGCAGTCTTCAGCTCGAAGTGAGTGCCAGACAGCAAGGTGTAAAGGAGTCATCCCGTTCTGCAAGACAGTTTCCACGAATCAAATAAGGTGAGAAAACATCAGCAGTTTGAGCCAAAAAAATTGAAAAAGACAACAAACTTAAAAAGCCAAAACCTCACATTTGCTTTGGCCTCAACAAAAGCACCATGAGCGAGAAGGAACTTTGCAGCTTCATTACTCCCATTCTTAGCTGCCATATGCAATGGAGTTTCTCCGTACTGCAAATTAATAAAATGAAGGTGCATGATGAGAGTCAATAATATATGTGTTTCATTGAACTCTTTAAGAAAGTGAAAACGCAGTGTTGATTGTTAAAAAGTAAGACTTCAATGTACCATGTTCTTGGCCTCCAATTCAACCTTTTCAGGTCCTCGCCAATCAAGAAGAAATTTCACAATCTCAATGCTATTGTAACCAGCAGAAACATGGAGGGGTGTCTGTGCCATCTGTATCATAGAAAATAAAATTATCAAACTACGACAAGTTGCCAATGTTTGATTTTGTTTTGGGAGTTCTCAGGACAATGTTCTGGGAGAAGGAATATAAGAAGGAAAGTAATGTTTGATTTGTATTATGGGGAGACATTTTTTTACTGTGAATGTAAATGTCAGGTTTTGTAAATTTCTGGGTAGAAATGTCATATCAGCCTATTTAGTATTGTTAAATGTCGTACTTCTTAATTCCAGAAAAAGAAATATATTTCTGATAATAAAAGTTTGAACAACTTTAAAGAGCCTATTTTGTTTTGGGAGAACAAAAAATTGTTTTGGTACAATGATAAAACGAAAACTATCCGAGAGTAGATCCAAACATCGCTTAGTTTATGCTACAAACATATCTGGTTCAATGCATCTTATCATGAGCCATTGAACTAATCCCAGTACTACGCAATTTTGCGTAGAACTTTTTCAGCAATTTATAGCAAATTTAATACTGAGACATGATAAAGTATACAGGTAGCAGTCTTCCACCCCTAATATGTAATTTATCAACCCAAATTTCTCACCTGAAAGCTGCTCATCATATCTTACTTGAAAGACAAAATAGAGGCAGCACTGGTGCCAGTGACAATAAATCATCCATATAGAGAGTTGAGAATGAAAATCTTAGATGTGTATTAGTATTTGACATACATTCTTCACTGAATGAAGCTCTGCCTGAAACCTAGACCGTAGAAATAATATGGGCTAGTCTCCTGTCAAACCGATCCGTTAGACGGATCCAAATACCCGGCCCGCGGTCAATCTAGGGGTGTAAACGAATCAAATCGAGTCGAATATCAAGATATTCTATTCGCATTCGGCTAATTTAGAGAATATTCTTATTCATATTCTTTTAATACTCGAATACAAAAATTTATTCTTATTCTTATTTGATAATATATACGAATATATACGAATCAATTCGAATATTTGTATTCAAAATCTTAATATGTATTTTTTTCTTTTCCGATATTATCTAATAAGATTGCAACAATAATTTAAATCTAAATATTAACTTTGGATCATGGAATTGTTAAATACATCAACATATTAATCACCAAATACATTAATAACATGTTAATCATCAAATATTGCAAATGTATTCTTAACTTTAATGGCTTCAACTAACATTCTGTATGTAGAATTCCATTGGGTATGACAATCAATAATTAACCTCTTCACTGGTATTCCCAAATGATGTACAATATCAAAAAACTTTGTCAACCTAGACTCTGATTGATTAATGAACCACACACTCACATAATATTGTTCTTGGAAGATAAATATGTAGTGGACCACTATTGAATCTCTTTAGAATCAACACAAATCACGGCATGGAAAAATAAAAGGTGAAAAAATACAGATGAAAAAAGGAAAGAGAATGTAAAGGTGATGCTTGAGAGACCAAGATAGTCGATGGCCTGGAGACTTTTTGACCTATGATCTCTTAAGATGATTCACCTATTTTTCTATTTCTTTCTTTTACTAGTAAATGCATATGAGCTTAAATTATATTTGGGCTTGCTAATTGTATATGGACTTATTAGTTTTTTATAAGTAAATATATGGTTTGTTATGCATTAATAATTTTACATAAATAAATATATACTTATATATAAGTTATATGTATATATATAATATTATTCGAATATTCTTTCTAATACTCGAACCGAATATAATAATATTCATATTCGTATTCACACAACATACGAATCGAAATAAATATTCTTATTTGGATTCGTATTCTAATTTTTCGAATTCGAATGTCAATATACGAATTCGAATACCGAATCGAATCAAAAAGATTCGCTTCTTTTACATCCCTAGGTCAATCCGCCTATTGACCCGTACAACCACTAACACCACAACAATAACATTCGTTGGTCGCTGCTAATACTTTTTAAAAGAGATAATAATACTTTTTGGGAGGACTACTAATACTTTTCAGAAGAAATACTAAAATACCTTTAATCGAAAAACCTAATACTTTTCAATAAGATAATTAATATGTTTTAGATAGAATACTAATACTTTTGCCGGAAAAAAATAATATTTTTCATTAGGATACTGAAAAAACTGCTTTAGGGGTTACTAATACTTTTCCAGGGGATTACCAATACATTTCTAAGGAATTGCTAATACTTTTCAAGGGAAAAACTAATACTTTTGAGGGTTACCTAATATTACGTTATTGCCTAATACTTTTTAAGGGGACAAATAATACATTTTAGGTGGATTACTAATACTTTTGAAGCAAAAAATCAATACTTTTCATGAGGGCTACTAAAAATATTGTTTAAGGGAATTACTGTTGAGATGTTGTGTTGTGGTCCCACAATTTGTTATGGTTATTAGCTGGCGTCAGTATTGAGAACACGTTTTTAGTAGTTGCTTTTATTTTTGTTGTACCAGGCTTATATAAATAGCCTGTGTTGTTGCTTTCCAGCTCATATATTCAATAACAGACTTTATACACAAAATGCTTAGCTAAGAACTTCATGATGAATTTACATATCAGTACCCGATTTCTACATGGTATCAAGAGCTGAGTTCGATTCGAGCTTCCCGCCATGGACTGCGGTGGTTTCACGCAATTCTAATCGATCTTCCTCTTCGCCGCAATTGAGCTTTCACCGCACCACGGTACGGTGCGACGGACAACCGATCGTGGCAAAGGAAGGTGATCCTCTTTACCTTCCTGGATCAGATCACCCTGGTATGATCCTTGTTACCAATCCGCTTACTAGCACTAATTACCAATCCTGGCGAAGATCAATGTTGATCGCCTTGGGAGCTAACTAAACTAGGCTTTATTAATAGGAGAATTGTTGCTCCGGCTGAGGATTCTACTCAGTTCGAACAATGGCAGAAAATAGATTTAATGGTGATGAGCTGGTTGTTAAATTCTATTTCTCGTGAATTTGTTGACACTTTCATCTATGCTAAAACCGCTCGAGAACTTTGGGTCGATTTAGAACAGCGTTTTGGCTAGTGTAATGGACCGTTATTGTATCAATTGCAACGAGAGATCGCAAGTATTAGTCAGGGAAATACGTCAGTAATCGTCTATTTTACTAAACTAAAACGGTTGTGGGATGAGTACAGCAATCTAGTGCCTCCTTCTATATGTACTTGTGCAGGAAGTAAGCAGAGTATGGAGAATGATATGCATACTAAATTGCTGCAATTCCTTATGGGTCTAAATGACTCCTATGAGCATGTCAGGAGTCAGGTCTTGATGATGGATCCACTACCAGATGTGAATAAGGCTTACTCGATGATACTTCGTGTTGAGAAACAGAGATCCGTTCAACAGGCTTTTCCAGATGGCTTGGAGAGTGCGGCTATGCTAGCTAATACACCAGGAGCAGGGAGAGGTGCTCCTGCAAAGCATATGGGGACTGGAAGTGGTTGGCAGGGTAATAGAAACTGAGATATGAATCGCAGAAGCAAAGAGGAGAAGGCAAAATTGGTGTGCCAACACTGCAGAATACCTGGTCATGAAATGAGTGAATGCTTCAAGATCTATGGATATCCGGACTGGTACAAGAAGCCTAGGGATCAAAGAGGCAGGAATGTGGCAAATATGACTGTTGTGGAACAAGTACATGAGCAGAAAGGAGTGCCGCTCACTGACATTGGGAACATCATAAAACAGGAGATAGCAAAGTACATGACATCCATGGGAAATGGTGCAGGCAGTGATGCTAAGATAGGTGGATCTGACCACAGGAATGTTGTGACAGATGATGGATCAAAGAGGCGGAATGTGGAACATCATAAACAAGGAGATAGCAAAGTACATGACATCCATAGCAAATACATGACATCCATGGGAAATGGTGCGAGGTGATCTTTAAGATAAGATAGTGGATCGACCCGCAGGAATGTTGTGACAGATGATGGAGCAACCTATGCTCATTTTGCAGGGTATACAGGTAGTGATTTCCACTTTGCATTGAGTACATTTGAACATATAAGTAGTGCATCTTGGATACTAGACACAGGAGCAAGTAAGCATATGTGCATCTCACCCTCACTCTTAACCAATATCACACCTGTTTCTAATCCTGTCACTGTATACCTTCCTGATGGTTCCACTAAACAAGTCACTCATAGTGGAGCAGCAAAACTCACAAATAATCTCACCCTAACTGATGTTCTTTTGGTCACCTCTTTCAAATACGATCTGTTGTCCATCTCTCAGCTTGCAAATTCTTCTCAATGTAAATTCAGCTTTTATCCTTCTCATTGTGTGATACAGGACCTGAGGACTGATGTTATTCTGGCAATTGGCCATGCTGTTGGCAACCTATATGTCCTGCAGGCTGGAATCACCTCTACTTCATCACCTTTGCTGTCACATACAACTTCTTCAGATTCATGTGCTTCCTTTTCTACTGCTTTTCAATGTAATAATGTGCTAGATATGTGGCACAAGAGATTGGGACATGCTTCCTCAAGTGTACTCACTCATTTACATTTTCTTAAACCACTTTGTAATGATTCAATGTTTCAGCATTTGAAGTCCTGTGAGGTTTGTCACCTGTCCAAACAGCACAGGCAACCTTTTTCCCTTAGTACATCTCATGCTTCAAGCTTATTTGAATTGGTTCATGTGGATGTGTGGGGGCCTTTTCATTCTGGTACTTTGTTTCTTAATACTCCTTATTTTCTGACATTAGTGGATGATTATAGTAGAGGAACTTGGACTTATCTCATGACTCACAAAACCCAAGTTCCTTCTATTCTTGAACAATTTCTCTTGATGATCAAAAATCAATTTCAGCTCACAGTAAAGATCTTTAGAACTGATAATGGAAGTGAATTTGTTAATCACACTTGTGCTCATTTGTTTCATTCCTATGGGATTCTTCACCATAAAAGTTGTGCCTACACTCCACAGCAAAACGGCATTGTGGAGAGAAAGCATAGGCATCTTTTAGACACTGCTAGAGCTCTTCTTTTCCAATCCAAACTCCCTATTGATTTCTGGCCATTTTCTCTCCTCACAGCCACCTATATCATTAATAGGCTTCCAAGCTCTATTCTTCAATGGAAAAGTCCTTATGAGCTTCTCTATGGGAAATCCCCAGACTATACTCTTCTTAAGCCCTTTGGGTGTTTGGCATTTGCTACGAATATTTTACCCCATAAATCCAAGTTTGATCCCAGGGCTCACAGATGCATTTTTTTGGGGTATGAATTAGGGAAGAAAGGATATAAATTGTACAATCTTGCCACACATAAATTCTTGGTTACAAGGAAAGTGCATTTTGAGGAGTCAATCTTCCCTTCTTGTTCTACTTCTGAATCTGTCACTCCTTCTCAACCTTTGTTTCCTTCTCTTGCTGATAGCTCAACTTACTCTCCTCCAGATATTTCCTCTAATGCAGCTCCCCCACCGATCCTGCTCCTCCTGCACCTCAGTCACCTACTCCAGCTTCTTCACCTCTCACTTGTCTCAGCCTATAGCCTTGAGAAAGGGCTCCAGGGTCATATCTAAACCAGCCAGATTCAATGATTATGTCACCAATCATACAGTGGCAGTCTCCTCTGCCCATCCTGATTCTTTTTTGCCTACCTCCTACCCTGTCCCCACATTTCCATTCTACATTTCTCCCCATCTTGACTCCGCATATGTGTCCTTTCTTGCTAATGTGTCTGCTATACAAGAGCCTACCACATATGCTCAAGCATGTAAAGATCCTAAGTGGATAGAAGCTATGAATACGGAGTTGGCAGCCCTTGAAAAAATGAAACATGGGAACTAACTCCCTTACCTAGTGGCCATAAAGCCATTGGGTGCAAGTGGGTTTTTAAGGTCAAGATGAACCCTGATGGCACCGTTGAGAGGTATAAGGCCAGATTGGTGGCCAAAGGATACCATCAGATACTTGGCATTGATTACACAGATAGTTTTTCTCCCGTTGCTAAGCTAGTGACTGTCAGATTCTTTATTGCTCTAGCCACTATGAAGGGATGGATTTTGCACCAACTTGACATTAATAATGCTTTTTTGCACGGCTATTTGGATGAGCAGATTTACATGTCACCACCTGAGGGGTATACTAAGGCTCAACCTGGGGAGGTTTGTCTTTTACGGAGAAGTCTATATGGCCTTAAACAAGCCTCTAGACAATGGCATGTTGCCTTTTGTGGAAAATTGTTGGAGTATGGTTTTATACAGTCCGCTCATGATGATTGTCTGTTCATTAAGTACTCATCTTCCTCTGTTTTGCTGCTCTTGGTGTATGTCGATGATGTCCTTGTCACAGGATCAGTCCCACAGGATATTTTTGCTTTGAAGCGGTTTTTGGATGATACTTTTACTATTAACGACTTAGGTGAAGCCAAATATTTCTTGGGGATTGAGATTGCTCGCACTGCTGCTGGCACTTACTTAAATCAACGAAAGTACATACTTGATATCTTGCATGACACAGGGTTACTTCACTGCAAGCCTGCTTCTACCCCGCTCCCTCCCGGTCTGCGATTAGTTAATGACTCTGGTGCTCCTCTCCCTGATCCGGACATCTTCCGCAGGCTCGTTGGTCGGTTGCTATATCTGAATTTAACGAGGCCTGATATCACTTTCTCCGTGCAACAACTAAGCCAATTTGTTCATCATCCCTGTGCCTCTCATTGGGACGCTGCCTTACACTTACTTCGCTATTTGAAGGGATGCCCTTCCTTGGGCCTTTTCTACGCTTCTGATTCCCCTTGTCTTTTCAAAGCTTATAGTGATGCCGACTAGGGCACTTGTCAGGATACTCGGAAGTCCATCACCGGTTATTGCATTTTTTTGGGGTCCTCGTTGATTTCTTGGAAGTCCAAGAAACAATCCACGGTTTCTAAATCTTCCGCAGAGGCCGAGTATAGAGCGCTGGGCACCACCGTTTGTGAAATCCTATGGCTGACTTACCTTGCCCAGGATTTCCATCTTCCGTTTCCTCGTCCTATTCCACTATTTTGTGACAATCAAGCTGCCTTGTACATTGTGGCTAATTCCGTCTTCCACGAACGTACTAAGCACCTGGAAATTGACTGCCACATTGTTCGGAATCAGTTCAAAGCTGGGTTGATAGCTCCACAGAAAGTCTCTTCGTCATTGCAGCTCGCTGATGTCTTCACCAAGGCACTTGGGCCTGGTCTTTTTCAGTCATTCATTTTCAAGTTGGGCATGCTCGATTTTCACCAAGGCCCAACTTGAGGGGGGGATGTTGAGATGTTGTGTTGTGGTCCCACAGTTTGTTATGGTTATTAGCTGGCGTCAGTATTGAGAACACGTTTTTAGTAGTTGCTTTTATTTTTGTTGTACCAGGCTTATATAAATAGCCTGTGTTGTTGCTTTCCAGCTCATATATTCAACAACAGACTTTATACACAAAATGCTTAGCTAAGAACTTCATGATGAATTTACATATCAGTACCCGATTTCTATAATTACTAATACTTTTCAAATTTATTACTAATACTTTTAACGGCCCCTAATATTATAAAAATGGCACCGGTCCAGAGATCCTATGCCACCACCCCAAAATATTACAAAAATGCCACCGGTGCATGAAATTACAAAAAAATCTGGGTCGGGTTGGATCCGTCTAACGGAAAAGACCCATTAGACGGTCTAACCCAAGTTTTTGTCAAAATAATATTTGGCACTAACCTACAAAACTTCAGAATAATTATAGGCCATGGTTTTTCACATTTAAAAAAGTCATCCTCTGAGAGTGTAACCAGCATGGTGATGCATCAATTCATTCTAACCACATAAAATGATACTGAGTTTGGTTACAACAGAATGGGTCAGAATGGATACAAAAAAATAAAGGATGGCAAAAATTTGCAAAAACCAATCACTGGGCACTTGAGTGTGATGGAAAGATTACGTCTTCTTTTTAAAGATGTTGTCATATGCAGGAGGGATCAAACATGGAGTTACTTCTCCATCATATTAAAAATCAAGTTTATAAATTTCAGGAAAAAAAAACTATTGGGGGAAGACACCATCTAACTGACATTCACATATACCAACTTCATATGTTACTCCGCCAAAAAAGTAAATCACAAAATATAAATTAGCTGAAATGCTTGGTTCAACACCATGACAACACTTTTTACCCGACTGACGAGTCATCTTCATTCCCATTGTGCACTCAACAGAACGAAATCTACAGAGGCATAGCCATTTCTACCTCCAGATGCTACGAACATCATTGGAGACCAACTAATTCCAAGACACCACACATCATGACCTACCTAACAGAGATTGATTAATTCTGCATACTCAATAATTTCTTGGAGGAACGAAACAAACTGTGCATTATTTTTCACTAAATCATCCCAAAGTGATTTTGAGGGAAATCATAATCAACTCATTTTTCCAATTTCTAGAACCAAAAGTACTACATTTTGCATGAATTGATTGTACCTGACTGTCTGCAAATATCTACAACATAAAGGGACCTAACTCAGGTGGGTTTCCAACATTTTGACAGAAAATTGTCTGCGAATTAAAGTTAGTTATTGGAGTAATTAACATAGATAAATCGAATCCAATTCAGCAGATTCATGAATATCATCAAACTGATCGATTTTCAAACAAAAGGTAGCAGACAAAGAAAGTTATTTCTTAACAAACTACAACGTTCCTCAAATCAGAGGAAATGGGCATTTCCCATTTCAAAATTATCTACAAAATATACAAAGAGAAAGGAAAACGCGAGAGCGGATCTTACAACAGGGTTCCGCTCATTGAGAAGAGATGGATTGTCGCGAAGCAACTTCTGAAAGGCATTGATATCTCCAGACTGCGCATAGCCATGGATTGTGGCCGGTTTCGAAGATCTCGGCCGCTGATCCTTCATCTTCTGAATCTTTACGTGATTCTATTTGGGTTTAAATCTGCCTTCTGTCTCTGTAGTTCTAAATCCCAAAATGTTGATAGAAGGAGATGGAATGAAAGAAAGAGATATTCTGGGAGAAATAGAGGGAGAGATTAATGAGAGAGAGTCGGCTATGTCATTATGAGAATTTTGACATTTTGTTGCCCAGGGCATGCCAGCTTAGACCCTGCTCAGCCACCGCGGCCACCAGCTTGTGAGGCGTCAATTAATCAAACTGTTAATGAGTACTTATTTTTCTTGTCTTCATATAAAAATCATTTCAAACTTGTGTGCAACTTGAGCCATTAGATTTCATGAGTTTTAGGGTGATGACGGTGCGATTTTGTATTTATTTTAACAAATTTCAAACTGTTTGTCTTTTTCGGTTTTCCTAAAAAATAATTGCAAATTGCAGTTTCATTAAGTAAAATCAAATGTGCGATTTTATACCGTGGTGGACGGTTGCAAGCGATTTGGCAATTTTAATAAATAAAAATATTATAAAATTGATAAAATAATATATGGCATGCCCCAAATAGACCAAAGTAATAAGAAAACTCACAATCCGAGTTAAAATAGAAAATAGAGTTCATTACAAGCTGCGATTCAAGCCTATAATTACAAGACTAAGATTGAGTATATCAATCAACACTTGGAAACTCCATCGCTAAGTGTTGCAGTGTAACGCCCTAGAATTTCTTTAATAAAATAAACGAGTGACATAGCGGTGGTGGATATGTAGACGCTTTTCGTTAATCAATTTTATTAAAATTGATTAAAGGACATCATCTATCATTTGATTATATATCTCTCTTGCTCTTCGCAGGGGTAACTCCGATAAGGTGTTAATAAATCTAAGTATGCTATGTCGATCAGATACCGAGTGACCGGCATATCTAGCCTCTACCCTTAATCCAAACATTGTGTTTAGATGCGCCCCAAGGTTATGGTTAAGTTCCCATTGGTATTGTTCATATCTCTCTATCCTTGCTCTCCTATTAACGCTACCAATATCGGACTTTCGTGCTGTATACCTTCTACGACCATCTATAGAGCATAAAAATAATTAAATCCTCTAAGTTCTTTCTATTGTCCATAAAGTTCACAAATAACATAATATCTCAATAGTTCAATGGCATTATATCGTGCTATGCATCCAAGAAAACTTAGCATATTCTTTTCCTTTTTCTCTTTGCAATAGAAGTAAAATTCTTTAACAACATTAAAATACTTTAGCAATGGCATTTGACAATAGTAGTAGCAGTAGCAATAGCAGTAACAATAGCGATGACATTAGCAATAGAAAGCGAAATCCTTTAAAAAAATTCATACCTTGGTTTCGGAGTTGGCGTGGCATAGCGGTGGTGGATACGTAGACACTTTTCATTTTATTAAAAAAAATCTAAATCATTTATCAGAGTACACACACTAAATATACACGTTTTTTTTTTGCAAGTCTACAGAAAGGTAGACCCACTCTGATACCACCTGTAACGCCCTAGAATTTCTTTAATAAAATAAATGAGCATACATTTAATTTTAACGATGAAAAAGAACATGGATAATTTAAAATTAAAATTAAACTGAGACAATTGTAGCGGAAGCAAAAATATTTCATGAATAAAAATCTAACCATCGTCTGATTCTATCAATTTCTAATAAACTGGAAATAAACTAACAATTTAAAAAGAAGTAAATAGTTCAACATTTTTTATAAAAATAAACTAAACATTCGTAAATAAATCCATAGGCCTTGTCATATCCACCGCTCTTAGCCAGCGCCATCTCCTTCACCTGAAAAGTTTGTTATATGTGGGGTGAGCGACACAGCTCAGTGGAGTATAAATTGTCCAAGCTAAATACACAGATATCTCACATAGGCATGCAAATACAATCCAATAGGACATATCATAGATCTTTTGAAAAATCATAGACATAGACAATAGGTAGCACTGCAGGGGTTCCACCTGAGGGATACATCGACCCCGGACATCTTTGAGTCCCTGGCTCAATAGTGCCTAAGTAACTGTACTACACATTCATGCAAAATAATCTAAGCATTTAACAAGGACAATAAAGTTTAGAAAACAAACCCCACCTTGAACGTAGCTTTGAAAATAAGTAGAGCCTAGAAGTGTCGGATGTAAGCACGCCTAATTCTCGCTCGATAAATCGACTAATCAATTGAAAATAATACTAATCAAAATCCCCGAATATTCTAAACTTAAACATAAAAAAAATAATCTAAAAATTCTAATTTAGGGGCTAAATAAAATAATTGAAGGCCAAATTGAAATTGAAGGTAAAATTGGAATTAAAGACTAGTTTGAATGGTTTAGGGGTTGAGGGCAATTCCGTAATACATTCATGGGGACCACACCCCAAGATTTCTCCTTCCCCTTTTTCTTCCTTCCCAATTCCCATACATACTCTCCTCTTCTCTCTCCTATTTTCTTTTTTTCTTTTTCTTTTTTTTTTCTTTTCCTTTTCTTTTTCTTTTCTCTTTTTTTTTTCCTAATTTTCCTACTTTTCCTACCTCACGCCACTTGCCCCACCCTTCTTCTTTCTTTTTCTTATTCTCATTATTTCTTCTCTGCACCACGCCACCAACTCAACAGCATCATCTTTTTCCTCTCTTTTTTTTCTTTTTTTTTCCTTCTAATCAATTTCTCTCAAACTATCTAAAATCAACCCCCACCCCAACCAAACGTCTGCCCATCTCGCTCTCTCCTCTCTATTTCTCTTTTTTTTTCTTCTCCTAATGTACTCACGTCAACGGCAGCGACAGCCCAGGTGGCACGGCGCGACGGCACCGCAACCGGGTTTGGGCGGAACTTGGTTAGTTTCGGGCTGATTCGGGGCAAGTTCGTGGGTTCAGATTTGGGCAGCGGCGTATGGATTTCTAGTAATTGGTTTGGGTGTTCGATGGGTTACGGGTTTCTTGGGCAGCCGTGTATTTGGATAATTTGGGCAATCAAATTTCGACGGGGTTGTGGGTGACTGCTTCGGTTTGGGGGGAGGGGGCTGTGAATTGGAGGTTTCACGTGTGGTTTGGGATCAATTATTTAACGTGAGGGAAGAAGATGATGGTTACAAGAAGACGATGGGTACCTGTTTTTGAAGTATGATTATGGGATGAGAATAGAGCTCAAGATTTGCAGAGTATTGTTCACGTGAATGAAGTATTAGGGTAGCGGGTTATATTTATAGGTTTAATTAGGGTTATTTAGTGTTTTTAATCTCGTAGGATTCTCATAAATCGGGTAGGATATAACAAGATTTGATATATTTGGAAGTTTAAAATTGTGTGTGTCTTGATATTCTAGAATACTACTGGAATTGGACATTTTAATGGGCTAAGACAAGTTTGGGCTTAAAATAATTTGGGCTTGGATAAATAATCATTTGATTGGATAATTGGGCTTGGATTTATAAAATAATAAATTAGCCCCCAAATAAACTAATCTAAAAATTCATAATTCTAAATAAAGCCCAATATAAAATTCTGGGTATTACATACTATCCTCCTTAAAAATAATTTCGTCCTCAAAATTAAACGTACCTAACAAAGATTGAACCTCTGGATGTGATGCTAAAATATCCTCCTTACGTTCCCAAGTAGCCTCTTCTTGGCTATGTCCACTCCATTGCACTTTGATTAACTCAACGTCTCGATTTCTTAACTTGTGCACCTTTCTATCTAGTACTGCCACTGGTTTATCCTCGTATGACAACTGTCTATCCAATTCTATGGTCTCATAATTAACAACATGACTTGGATCTGGCATGTACCTCCGGAACATAGATACGTGAAAAACATTGTGAATTCCCGACATTGCTGGCGGCAAGGCTAATCTATACGCTACTCTTCCCACTCGCTCCAAAACCTTGTACGGTCCAACATATCTTGGATTGAGCTTCTCCCTCTTACCAAATCTGAAAATTCCCTTCATCGGCAATACCCTCAGAAAAAACTTTCTCGCCTACCACAAATTGTAACTCTTTCCTTTTTGGATCGGCATAAGACTTTTGTCGATCCTGCGCCACCTTGATTCTTTCTCTTATCTTCTCTACGGCTTCAACTGTTCTTTTGACAATGTCCGGACCCAAAACTTTCTTCTCTCCAACTTCATCCCAGTGAATTGGCAATCTACACTTCCTCTCGTATAATGCCTCGTATGGTGCCATCCCAATTGTTGACTGATAACTGTTATTATAAGCAAATGTAATTAGTGGCAAGTGTCGTTCCCAACCTCCTCCGAAATCCAACATATAAGCTCTAAGCATGTCCTCCAGCGTCTGTATCGTCCTCTCGGATTGTCCATCTGTTTGGTGATGAAACGTTGTACTGAATTGTAATCTCGTCCCCATTGCTCTTTGCAATCCCTTCCAAAAATTTAAAGTAAACCTTGTGTCTCTGTCAGACAATTGAAACTGGCACCCCGTGTAGCCTCACGATCTCCTCAATGTATAATTGAGCCAATTGTTCCATGCTGAAAGTCATCTTAACCGGCAGAAAATGTGCAGTCTTCATCAATCTGTCCACGATAACCCATATAGCTTCGTTCTCTCTGTTCGACCTCGGTAAACTAGTCACAAAATCCATTGTAACATGCTCCCACTTCCACTCCGGGACCTCAAGTAGTTGTAGCAACCCCGATGGTCGTTGGTGTTCGGCTTTGATTTGTTGACAAGTCAAACACCTCTCCACAAATGATGCAATAGAGCCCTTCATGTTCCTCCACCAGAAAGTGTTTCTCAAGTCACGATACATCTTTGTACCTCCCGGATGCACCGTGTAAGGTGTACAATGAGACTCTTCTAAGATCTCCCTTCTTAGGTTCTCATCCTTTGGTACACAGACTCTCCCTTCATAAGTGAGTGTGTCGTCCGGTGCTTCAGCGAATCCTCTAATGTTTCCAGCTAAAGCTTGCTCCCTCATTTTGCACAAAAACTTGTCCTTCGTTTGTGCCTCCTTGATCCGATTTCTCAAAGTCGGCTCTACCACCATAGCAAATATGATAGCTTTGGTGTTAGTTGGGGGTACTACCACATCGATTCTCATGTTGACGAAACCCTGATCAATTGCTCTTGCTCCGTGATCATGCTCGTTAGTTTACCACTGTTCTTCCTACTCAAGGCATCAACCACCACATTGGCTTTGCCTGGGTGATAGTAGATAGTACATTCATAATCTTTGACTAACTCCAACCATCTTCGTTGTCTCATGTTCAATTCTTTCTGCGTGAAGAAGTACTTGAGACTTTTGTGATCCGTATAGATATCACATTTTCCTCCGTACATGTAATGACGCCATATCTTCAGGGCGTGTACTACGGCTGCTAACTCCAAGTCATGCGTGGGATAATTAAGCTCTTGCTGCTTCAATTGTCTCGAGGCATAAGCTATCACTTTCCGTTGTTGCATGAGTACACATCCGAGACCTTGTTTTGATGCATCACTATAAATAACGAACCCTTCCGATCTATTAGGTATTGTCAAAACAGGCGCGGTAACCAATCTCCGTTTCAACTCTTGGAAACTGGTTTCGCATTTCTCAGTCCATTGGAATTTCTCTCCCTTTCTCGTCAGCCGGGTCATTGGTCCAACAATCTTGGCAAAACCCTCAATGAACCATCTGTAATATCCAGCAAGTCCTAAGAAACTGCGTACCTCACTTACGGTCGATGGCGCCTTCCATTCATTTATAGCCTCCACTTTGGCTGGATCCAATTCGACACTTCGGGCGGTCACTACATGACCCAAAAACACCACTCGTTCCAGCCAAAACTCACACTTCTTGAACTTTGCATACAGTTTCTCTTTGCGAAGTGTCTCAAGCACAATTCTCAAATGCTCTTCGTGCTGTCGTTTATCCTCTGAATAGATCAAGATATCATCGATGAACACAATGACAAATTGATCTAAGTAAGGATGAAACACTCTATTCATCAAGTCCATAAAGACTGCTGGTGCGTTGCTTAACCCAAATGGCATCACAGTAAACTCATAATGTCCATAACGGGTCCTAAACGCTGTTTTGGGTATATCCGCTTCTTTGATCTTCAGCTGGTGATACCCTGATCTCAGATCAATCTTCGAGAAAACTCCAACTCCTCTTAATTGATCAAACAGATCCTCAATGCGGGGTAAGGGGTATTTGTTCTTGATGGTGAGGTTGTTCAACTCTCGATAGTCGATACACATCCTCATTGTACCGTCCTTCTTCTTAACAAACAACACAGGAGCTCCCCAAGGAGACACGCTCGGTCTCACATAACTCTTATCCAGCAACTCTTGTAATTGCACCTTTAGTTCTTGCAACTCCTTAGGTGCCATTCTGTAAGGTGCCTTTGACGTTGGTGCTGCTCCCGGCACCAGATCAATCGTAAACTCCACTTGTCGATCTGGTGGCATTCCAGGTAAATCCTCTGGAAAAACATCAGGGTACTCTCGGGCGATCGGTATATCAGCAATTGTTCTCTCTTTAGTCGGGGTAACCATTACATTCACCAAGAATGCTTGGCATTCTCCTTTCCTTAGCATCTTCATGGCTTTCATTGCTGATATAACTCGTGGCGAAACACCCGATCTAGTCCCATGGAAAGTGAAATTCTCTTTTCCTGTCATATGGAAATCTATTTCCCTCTCGTGACATCGGATGTTTGTGCAGTTCTGACTTAACCAATCCATTCCTAGGATTACGTCAAAGTCCTTCATCTTTATAACGTATGGGTTCGCTTCTAGAGTTCTTCCCTTTATGTTCAGTTGTACCCCGTTTACTCTATGATCAGCCACTATAGTTTTACCCGATGGTATACTAACCCCAAAGGTTTCACTGACTCACATATCACATTATTTAATCCCTCAATGAATTTTGCAGATATGAAAGAATGTGTAGCACCGGTATCAAAAAGTACAAGAGCAGGTACATTAAAAACTCGTAACATACCTGTCATTGTCTCAGGCTCCTCTTGTGCATCCTGCTCGGTCATGGCATACATTCTGGGTTTCCCTCCTGTGGGCCTCTGTTTCTCTTTGCGCTGATTGGAATATTTCTTACAGTCCTAACCCTGATGCCCTGGCTGATGGCATCGGTAACAAGCATCTTTTCCCAGCAGGCACTCACCATGATGATATTTCCCGCAATTCTGGCATTGTGGCCTCGTCTGCTGACCTTGCTGATTAGGAGCACCACCGACGTTTTGTTGTTTGTTGTTATTAACAAACTTCCCAGTGTTAGGACCCTCCCGTTTCCTTTTGGGAGCCTCAAAAACCTTTTTACTACCTCCTTCCAATCTCATATTGGAGGCAACCGTTCGAGCTCCTTCCACAATAGCAGAATATGATGCGTTTCCCAGTATGCTCACTACCCCACCCAAATCAGGGCGTAAACCAGACACAAATCTCTTAGCCTTCTTGCCATCTGTGTCTGTCAAGTGAATAAGCATATCTTGCTGATTGGTTGAACTTTCGCTCATACTCGAGCACCGTCATCGTCCCTTGTTGCATGTTTAGGAACTCTCTTTCCTTTTTGTCTTTGTAAGACTGTGGGAAAAACTGCTGCATGACTAATTCTTTAAAACCAGTCCATTGCATATCAGCTCGTTGCTGGTCAGTGATGGTTCGTCAGTGTGAATCCCACCAATGTCGTGCATCTTGTTTGAGCTGATATATAGCACATGAAACCCTTTGTGCGTCAGTGCACTCGATCAACTCAAATATGCCCTCCAATTCTACTATCAATTCTTCCACAGTGTGCGGCTCTTCCTATCCCGTGAGAGTCGGAGGTCTATAGCGGCGAAACTGTTCCACCACATGTGAAGTGTTATTTGTCAGAGCCGGTTGGTTCTTTGGGTTCAAAGCACCCCCTTGAGTTAGACCCTCAACGACTGTGGCCAGGCGCGCCACTACATCTCCCAAATTTTCTAGTGTTGAATTTGTGGCAGTCCCGGTTCTAGGGGCTCTAGGATTCATCTTATAACCATGAATATAAAATTAAGTCAATTTCCAATTGGAAAATTTTTAAGCTCAATATAAAAAAGTTTAACCGTAAATGATAAACAAGTACTCAAGGCAAATTTAAAAAAAAAGATCATTCATTAATCTTATTTTTATTACATCGAATTCGACGATTAAAGAAACAACTGCTAGTTTGAAAAATTAAAGACATAAACTAAAATACTAATGAAAGGAAAATATAAAATCCAAACATCGTCTACTAAAATAAATAAAATAAAAGCTGGCTAATCAACATCTTCTTCTAGGTCTTCATCCGGATCTTCCTTGGGTCTTCATCATCACTAGAATCAGGTGGAGGGGCATCATCGTGTATGTCTTGCTCTTCGGGCTAGAAGTCAGAAATGTCCATTGTGAGTTGTACATGGTCCAACCACCATTGTCGGAAAACCGAAACAAAGTCCTCATAGCTAACCCTTGACTGAACTCCCTGGACATCAGCTATCATTTGATTGTATATATCTCTTGCTCTTCGCAGGGGTAACTCCGATAAGGTGTTATTAAGTCTAAGTATGCCCTGTCGATCAGATACCGAGTGACCGGCATATCTAGCCTCTACCCATAATCCAAACATTGCGTTTAGATGCGCCCCAAGGTTATGGTTAGGTTCCCATTGGTATTATTCATATCTCTCTATCCTTGCTCTCCTATTAACGCTAACAATATCGGACTTCTGTGTTGTATACCTTCTACGAGCCATCTATAGAGCATAAGAATAATTAAATCCTCTAAGTTCTTTCTATTGTCCATAAAGTTCATAAATAACATAATATCTCAATAGTTCAATAGCATTCTATCGTGCTATGCATACAAGAAAACTTAGCATATTCTTTTCCTTTTTCTCTTTGCAATAGAAGTAAAATTCTTTAACAACATTAAAACACTTTAGCAATGGCATTTGACAATAGTAGTAGCAATAGCAATAACAGCAACAATAGCGATGGCATTAGCAGTAGAAAGCGAAATCCTTTAAAAAAAATCGTACCTTGGTTTTGGAGTTGGCGTGACATAGCAGTGGTGGATACATAGACGCTTTTCGTTTTATTAAAAAAATTCTAAATCATTTATCAGAGTACACACACGAAATTTACACGTATTTTTTTTTGCAAGTCTACAGAAAGATAGACCCGCTTTCTTTAATAAATAAACGAGCATACACTTAATTTTAACGATGAAAAAGAACATGGATAACTTAAAATTGAAACTAAACTCAGACAATTGTAGCGGAAGCAAAAATATTTCATGAATAAAAATATAACCATCGTCTGATTCTATCAATTTCTAATAAACTGGAAATAAAACTAACAATTTAAAAAGAAGTAAACAGTTCAACATTTTTTTTTTAAAATAAACTAAACATTTGTAAATAAATCCATAGGCCTTGTCATATCCACCGCTCTTAGCCAGCGCCATCTCCTTCACCTGAAAAGTTTGTTATTCACGACACAGCTCAGTGGAGTATAAATTGTTCAAGCTAAATACACAGATATCTCACATAGGCATGCAAATACAATCCAATAGGACATAGCATAGATCTTTTAAAAAACCGTAGACATAGACAATAGGTAGCACTGCAGGGGTTCCACCTGAGGGATACATCGACCCCGGACCTCTTGAGTCCCTGGCTCAATAATGCCTAAGCAACTGTACTACACATTCATGCAAAATAATCTAAGCATTTAACAAGGACAATAAAGTTTAGAAAACAAACCCCACCTTGAACGTAGCTTTGAAAATAAATAGAGCCTAGAAGTGTCGGATGCAAGCACGCCTAATCCTCGCTCGATAAATTGCCTAATCCATAGAAAATAATACTAATCAAAATCCTCGAATATTCTAAACTTAAACTTAAAAAATAATAATCTAAAAATCCTAATTTAGGGGCTTAATAAAATAGAATTGAAGGCCAAATTGAAATTGAAGGTAAAATTGGAATTAAAGGCTAGTTTGAATGGTTTAGGGGTTGAGAGCAATTCTGTAATACATTTATGGGGACCACACCCCAAGATTTCTCCTTCCCCTTTTTCTTTCTTCCCAATTCCCATATGTACTCTCCTCTTCTCTCTCCTATTTTGTTTTTCTTCTTCTTTTTCTTTTCTTTTTCTTTTCTCTTTTTTTTTCCCTACTTTTCCTACCTCGCGCCACCTGCCCCACCCTTCTTCTTTCTTTTTCTTATTCTCCTTATTTCTTCTCTGCACCACGCCACCAACTCACCAGCATCATCTTCTTCCTCTCTTTTTTTTTTTTTTTTTTTCCTTCTAATCAATTTCCTCAAACTATCTAAAATCAACCCCCATCCCAACCAAACGTCTGCCCATCTCGCTCTCTCGTCTCTATTTCTCTTTTTTTTTTCTTCTCCTACTGTACTCACGTCAACATCAGCGACAATCCGGGTGGCATGGCGCAACGGCACCGCAACCGGGCTTGGGCGGAACTTGGTTAGTTTCGGGCTGATTTAGGGCAAGTTCGTGGGTTTGGATTTGGGCAGCGGCGTATGGATTTCTGGTAATTGGTTTGGGTGTTCGATGGGTTACGGGTTTCTTGGGCAGCCGTGTATTTGGATAATTTGGGCAATCGAATTTCGATGGGGTTATGGGTGACTGCTTCGGTTTGGGGGTCGTGAACTGGAGGTTTCACGTGTGGTTTGGGATCAAATATTTAACGTTAGGTAAGAAGATGATGGTTACAAGAAGACGATGGGTACTTGTTTTTGAAGTATGATTCTGGGATGAGAATAGAGCTCAAGATTTGCAGAGTATTGTTCACGTGAATGAAGTATTAGGGTTGTGGGTTATATTTATAGGTTTAATTAGGGTTATTTAGTGTTTTTAATCTTGTAGGATTCTCATAAATCGGGTAGAATATAACAAGATTTGATATATTTGGAAGTTTAAAATTGTGTGTATCTTGATATTCTAGAATACTACTGGAATTGGACATTTTAATGGGCTAAGATAAGTTTGGGCTTAAAATAATTTGGGCTTGGATTTATAAAATAATAAATTAGCCTCTAAATAAACTAATCTAAAAATTCATCATTCTAAATAAAGTCCAATATAAAATTCTGGGTATTACATGCAGATATCCATCTCCTCCAGCATTTCCATCACATACGTTCTCGCCATCAGGTGGGAAAAATTGTTGAGAACATCGTGAGAAAAACCTTAGTTAGTGGGTGCGTGGTATAGGTGTCATATGCAAACAACTTAAGAATTGTGTGTGCTTTCAGATTTCTTTTTACAAATTTTCCTTCACAACAACATGCAGTAAATTCCGAGAACAATAACAATCAAACACATAATAGTGGCTCAAGGCTACCCCCGTAACGCCAAAGTGGTTTAGGGCACTACTATAAAAACAAGTTTTTGTAACAACAAAATGTCGCAAAAGAGCATATGTCGTTGCAAATAAATTTTTGCGACAACCGTTGCCACTAATATTTTGACGCAAAAAACTTATTTGTGATGACAAGGTCATCGCTATTGTATTAGCGACAACATGTTCTCAAATTAGTGGTTGCTAAAATTTCTGTCTAGATGACGTTCCACCTTATTTATGATAATACTTCAGAGTATTTGTGACGACATTTATTGACACAAAAAACTTTACTACTATTAGCGACGACTTTTGTTGTCACCAAAGCTCATTTTTTCATTTTTTTTATATTTATTATCCCGTTTTGGAAACTGTATTCAACCAATAATAATATCAATATTTACCCAACACCACAATTTATTTTCATTCAACATCAATATCACCCAAACACTAAAAATAACAAATATAATATCAAATATGAAGCTAAACATATATATCCATAAATGTGATCAAAACATACACATATATATATATAACAATCGTAACATTATCTCAACGAAGCCTAATCACCTAAATTCTCAACTTGATGATTCTCATGGTGTTGATGTGCACTAGACGGCAGCAGAGCACCAGAAGTAGGGGTGTAGGAGGCGAGAAAAGTGGCAAAAGTATGTTCGGAACTGTGTGATCTCCACTTCATGGTGGGAACAAAGTCGGCCAACTCGATTTACCTACACATATAAATTAATATCGAATTTATATGTAAATTGAACATTTATAAACAACGCAGATGTATTGAGTTTCATTATAGTGGATATTCCATAGTGTTCTGTACAATAACAACCTTTGTGCATACAAGAATTACTCTTACAAGTAGCAAAGGCCAACAACAACAATTGTGTGAACCAGTGTTAGATAAAAATATAAATTTTGTCACCAACATATTATATATATAACTACAGTCAGTATAATCTCAACGAAAGTTTGTTTTTCTTTCTTACTTCCGTAAAAGTATATAAAAACCAAGAAATGATGCATTAGTTTAAGAAACTAACATGATAGTGATAATAAAGAAGCAGAGACGAACGAATAAAGTTCTAACCCCAGAGTAGTATCGAAGTATCCAGACAAGCACTTTCTCAAGTCTCCATGATTTGAATTGCCAAAGAGAGAATGTTGCACTAATTTGCCGTAGACAGAAAACACATATACCTGAAGGAATAAGTGACAACACATTATACGTGTTGTCAATAGAGATCGACACAAATAAATGCATCATATTGTTAACTATACATGACTTAGGGGAGTGTTTGCAAACTCTAGTATCTTTTAGGTGGAAAAAACAACTGGCTGCTTTCTTAAAATTCTCTAATTGCCCTTTTATGGTTGTGCATCTTAATACTACAAGTCTATATCTCCATTTTTTGTCCACATTAATAATTGGAACATGTTGTAGTCGACAAAGAGAGTTAGCGTGTCGTTTCATGCATACAAATAGAAGAGAAAAATGCAAATAATAAATAAAACTATAAACCTTAATGCCAGAAGCATCCCATCTCTTAAGATACCAAGATAGACTGCATATTATTTGAGAAGCTATAAACTATGTTGGTGCTATAGACAGGACCGTGATTAGGAGTAGACCACACGTAACCTAATTGATAAAGCTTAATAGCCGCGTCAAACAGGTAATGATAGCATTCGGCCTGACAAAACAACTGTCCACTTAGAACGAGAAATGATGCGTTAAATATTGAAGATGGTAGAAAATTATTTAATATGAAACACATAATGCATAATAATAGCAGCAAAATTTGAATGATAACCAACTTCTTGCCTGATTGCACTTACTTGAGTTTTGGCACTAATCCATGTTTTTCCCCATATGTAAACTCCATGATTTTGTACAAGCACCACAGTTGACTTTGGGTAATATCTAATCTGCAACAAGAAAGAGATAAACACCAGTAAACTAATGTTTGCAAATAAATGTTGGTTGTAACTATATATAAGCTTTGCTGAATGTTTAGTAATATATCATCACATTGCTTCATGCCATGATTGAAGCACATGACTTGAGAAAAATAAACTAACAGAAAACAAAGTATACCGCTTCTGTTAAAGACTCTATGAGCTCTCCTTCCTGGGCAATGTTCTCAATTATGGGAACTACTAGCTCATCATGATAACCATGACCTTTGATACCTTTTATCATCTCCATGTGTGTGATCTGTAAAATTACACGGAAACTTTTAACTGGATTACATAGCATTTAAGCAAATCTTGACGAGATTAACAGAGCTGAAGAAGAGACACGAAGATTTTCTTTATTTACGCGTGCACGCACGTACACGTCTAAGTACATGAATATTGTGCGAATATTTTTCGTGAGAGAATCATTTATCAATTGATATAGGAAACAATCTGATCTGCATTAAGTTCATAAAAGAAAGTCAAAACATCTTTTACTCCATTATATATTGATCAGGATGTGAAATTTTACACGGAACTCCTTCGTAAATAGGCTGATCATAGTTACAAGACAATATTCAATTCCATGATTGTGAATCACGGCTCCAGCATTGCACATCTCATAAACCTAAAGAAGAGAAACAAAAGGATATTACAACTTGAAAAACATGAAGAAAAAGCAATTTCAGAACCTGACTTAGATTCAAACGCGCGTGCACACACACAGATTCAAACACATAGGGTAGACATCAATATAATTTAAACGTGCAGATAATTGAAGTTCATAATTGTTACATTTACCTTGAGAAAAAATGGAGCACATTCAGAACATTTAGAAGAACTGTGAGGATATGGCTTAGAAGAACATTTAGAAATCCAATAACATGTAACACAGAGATTGCTTTGAATTTCTTTTAGTCTCTCATACTGAAGTCATAAGTGTATGCTGAAATCAAATAACAATAGACAAAGTAAACACACGAGATAAATTTATTCCTAGTAATGAATTAAAATAGTTAAAACCGATTTATTTCTCTTAATGGAATTATAAATTATTTTTTTCCCTAAAATGGAATTATAAATTCTATTATTACATGGCCACTCCTCTATATTTCGACACACCCCGGGAAAAGCCACTGCTTTTCCTGTAATTCCAACAAAAAAGTACATTATTAAGCAGCATATTTCACAAAAAAGTAGACCAGTTACATATTTTTCTAACTGAAATGGTACTTAAATTCACACTTGTCTTCTTAGTGACCCAATATATTCTTCTCTGCACTGGCCCTCCATATCAATAAGCTCTTTCTGATATGTTGATAACTATAATTTGTGAAACATAAATCAGTCTTGAGATTATTTCATTTTTTTTTCTAATAATGCACCGATCGATATTGAATTATATAAATTATGTAAACATTGTCAATGAGATAAATATTATACCGAAAAGTTGAGAATAGTGTCTGGACCCCAATACTTAAGTGCAGCCAAGTCATAGGCATGTGCAGCTGCTTCTTCATCATCATAAGCACCTGATGAGGACCAAAAACACAACAATTTTATCATGAGCAATTTTTTTAAAAAAATTAAAGATCGATATTTTTTTACAAATTATATATTAAGGAAGAAATGTAGATCAGTACTAATTAACATACCAAGATAGACTGCATTTTCCATCAATGATCATCCAAAACATCAATTATACGTAGTAGAACTGATACGCAATGATGTATTACCTTTAATGTACATTAAGAAAAGAAGTGTTCATAGAAAATAAAAATAAGCACATGAAATGGGAATAGATTAGGTAACAGGGCAACAAGGAATTGACATAATAAATGAGTTGGGGCGGTGGCCAGTTAAAGTTGGAAGCTGAGAAATCAAAAGGTATCAGTGCTTTTACCAGAAAACTTTGATATCATCATGTGCTCGATGTTTACTTTCACTCTTTCTATTTTTTTTGAATTTTTCTGTAAATAAATAAATTTCTCTTTTGTCCAACAAATCAAAGTTTTAACACATATACCAGACAAAATTGCTTCAAGAACCAACATGTGTTTAGCTCTGTCGAACATTATTAGTGAATAGATGTTATCAGGTTAAAGTCATAAGCAAGCTAGAAAGTTGACATGGTTTTTCTGTTTCTTTTTTTTTTCTCCATTTCCTCTGCAACTTTGAAATGAAAATGGAACCAGAGAAAATGATCCCACTAGTTCTTGAGTTGTCAACTGCAAACTGAGTTCCCCCTATTTTTTCACATAAATCAGTACCATTAAGATTTCTCCAGTATTAAACATAAAGTACCAAATATTACAAGAAAAAAAGGATATTAATCATGATGCTCAAGAAAGCTACAGAGAATAATTAGGTAACAACAAAAGGAAATAAAAAATTAACAAAACGACAAAGGCTTTTCAATAACCTATCTCCAGCATAATTTGTTGATGTAAACAACCTAGCATTGCAGTGTACCCATTATTACAACAGGAAACACCAAACAAAATCGTAGATTTGATATAAGAATGGGGGTTAAAAACCCTAGGATATACAAGCACATCGAACAAGTATAAAAATCCATAGAGAAATTATTTAGATCAACCATACCTCAATAGATTGGCATAATCGAGGGAAACAAGATAAAATTATATGAAAAAGAACAAACGATAAGAGAAATATAGAGAGATCCAACCTGGCGAGACACCTCGATAGCAGCAGAAAGAGACTTGGTGATCGCAATATGCAGCAACAACTTGACGAGAGAGATGGGAAAGATATCAGAGAGACACAAAGAGAGAGAGAGTGATGATCGTACCAGTGATAGTGTCATCGACAACAGTAGGAAGGTGCGCGGGAGAAAAAGTGAGGAAAGAATTAGCCCGGGAGCGAAAAATGAGAAGAGGAGAAATAATCAGGCCAAATTTGTCGCCTAAGTTATTAGTGACGGTATGTTGTCGTAAATAGTTTCTTTTTTGCCTCAACAATTTGTCGTCACAAATACTTTGGTTACAAAAACCACTTTTTCCTGTAGTGGAGCCAATCCCTTGTCATGCATAAGTGGTTCAGAGCCACCTCTTGTCACGCCAAAGTGGCTCAGGGCACTCCTGGTCACGCCAAAGTAGCCCATAATCTAAATATGCCAAAATTGTATGACCCACTCAATCATCGAAACACTCCATTCGTAGGCGGTGGGTTTTGTCTTGGATGCGGAAAATATTTTAAGACCGCAAGTCCTTGCATGACTAGCTGTAACGCCCCAAAATTTTGAATGATAAAATATATATAATTTTATTTTATCGAAAAAAATAAATTTCATACTCAAGAATACATCTCGTTATAACAATCCATTTAATTTTCAAAAATAACATCTACATCGGAAGCAATCACATGAAACGATTTAAATAAAAATTTGATATATACTTATTATTCCAACAAAACATTTGACAGTGAAGTACTTTGAAAAATTATGTACAAACATATAAATATAGATACATAATTTGTTTTGAAGGAGAAAATCGGCCTATGAGTAGAATCCATTCAAAATTCAATAGCAACAGCGGAAACCAGTTATAAAGGAAAGAAAGTTTATGTATCAATTATTTTTAACAAATTCACACATTTGCCAATTTAAAAAAATATCCATCCTAAGCCTAACTGCATCAATAAAACTTAGAAAAATCATCGTAATTTAACATTTATTATCTCAAAAATAAAAAATTCCTTAGAAGTTGAAAAAGTTTATTCCCAATGCCAATCATTTATCCACACTAAGTCAAATAGCGTAAATAAATACTTAGAAATGGAATTTTATAAAAATCAAGGCATAATTGTTGAGGTATATTTTTACATCAATTTTGTGTTAAATAATGTTTAAATAATATTTTGTGTGTCTTTATTAGAATCGAATAAAATATAGTGAATCATAAAAGTAAATGATCAAGCAAGTGCATATTTCAGAAGCAAAACTTGAACAGTTGTTCTTCATAATTAAAGTTCTGTCGAATAATACAATGTTGTAGCCTCGAATACATCAAAGAATGAAAAAATGTGAGTGGACACAAAAAGGACGGCTTTGGAAATCAAAGTCGCGGCTTTATAAAAATTAATTAAGGCTTAAAAGTGATTAATTGAGAGAAGTCGATGCTTTCATACCACAAAGCCGCTGGACTAGTGAAATTAAGCCATAAAAGTCGCGGCTTTTACCAAAATTTTTAGTGAAAGTCACGGCTTTGTCCCTCAATGCTCCACTTTGAGTAAGAAATTGGAAATTGCCGGATTTGGTAAAAAGGTCCGGCTTGGTTCATTTTTGCAACTTTTTGACGACAACTATAGAGGAAAGCTAACAACTTTTGACACATGTTATTAGGCTAATAATGTGAAGAACAACCCATTAAGCTGATAATGCAACTACTAGTCATAACGTAAACAACACTACATCAAATGCGGACGGCTAAGTGTAATTACACGCCATACAACAGTTGGAAGAATGACTATAAATAGGAGCATCTGCAACATAGATAAAGATATAGAGAGAGAAACGATTGAATTGATGCAACAAATACTTCAGGATAGCTTTGAAGGAGATTTTGCAGAAGGAATGGAAAAATTTAAGAGAGGAGAAATACAACTTCAAGCAGCTGAGATAAAATATTCATAGAGAAGATTTATCTTCTTTTTCTGAAACTCTACTATAACTTCTGTATTATTTATGTGTCTAACCTTTCTATTTATTATCTGATATCTGTTATGAACTAAAGCAATTTATTCTAAAAGATTGATGTAATCTTATTTAAACTTAGGTTGCTTCTTAAATCTATTATTTTCAAGCAATGCATAGTTTATTTGTCTTATTTTATGTTCAATTCATAACAATTATCAGTTTTTTGTTGTTGTGGGCCTAGCAAAAGAATTGTGTTGTTGTATAAAATTTGATAATTGAGAGAGGAGATTTATTACCAGATCTTTGAATAACCCAACTTATGAATTTATATAATCGAGATATTGAAGTTTTTAAAGAAATTACATTGTTCTTTATAATTTTTTTCTAAATTATAATTATTAGATGTTCATAAAGATATCAAAATATATTTTCATACTATATTATCATTTGATACTCGAGAGAGGAAATTAATCAAATTAGGGAATTTCATCTTATAAATTATTACTTGAATTTAATAGATTTATTCATATATCAACCTCTAGAATTGTTTATTCATATAATTGTTTCTTGAATTATTTTGTTGAATGTGTTTTTACTTATGGTACAATATCCAATCAATTTCAGTCAGCTAGATAAAATCATAGAATTGTTTTGGGCCTCCGTGATTGCCGTTACTTTTTCGGACCATGAGCCGGGAAGAGCATTCAATACTTTAGTCACCTTGTCTTCTTCGGAGATGACTTTACCGAGGGCCACAAGAGGATTGACAATATTATCAAGCCTTTCCACCATCTTGGAGATGTTTTCACCATCATGCATGTTAAAGTTTTCAAAGTCTTTAACAAGAATGGTCTTTCTTGCTTGCTTGACCTTCTTAGTCCCTTCATAAATTGTCTCCAATTTTTCCCATACCTCATGTGCCGACCTTATGCCTCTTATGCGATTATACTCGGTGAGTAAGAGAACAATGCAAAATATTTAAGGCCTTACCGTTTAGAGAGAAAGCCTTTTTGTCATTTTCATCGAACTCCTTGAAAGGTTTAGGAGTCGAGGTGCCATCCTCCGATTTCTTGGTTGGTTGATCAACTCCTTCAATGACCACATTCCAAATGTCGAACCCGCACCCTTGTAGAAAGCACTCCATACGGTCTTTCCAAAATGCGTAGTTGTTGGCGTCGAATAGTGGTGGCTTGTTGGTGGAGGCGCCGGTGGTGAGATGAGCATCATATGTAGCCATGGATCTTTCCTCTTTACTCGGAACGAGCTAGCCAAAGAGTTTGGCTTTGATACCACTTGTTAGTCCAAGTGGCTACGATAATCTAGAGGGGGGGTGAATAGATTATCCCGGTTTTTCAGATTTCGCCCTCTTTTTCGTAAAACTCAAGCAAAGATGAAATGCTAAGTGCGGAAAGTAAATAGCACGCATCGATTTATAGTAGTTCAACCCACCTAGGGCCTAATCTACTACCACCCCAATATATCCGGGATGGATTTAAAAAAGAAAAAAGGATTTTATTAATTTACCAAAAATTAATACAACACCTTGAGGATTACCACAACCCTCTTTCACCACCTTGAGGATTACCACAATCCTCTTACAACACCTTTGAAGATTACCACAACCTTCAAACACCTATCACCTAGATCACCCAAGTGTATTCTTACCACAAGAATACTCACAAGGATGTCTTGTGTTGAATGATGACCAAAATCAAGATTACAACTCAATAATGATTGATACAATATGAGTACAAGTGTAATCAAGAATTGAAAGCCTAGACCTCAAATTTGTGCAAGTGAAAGTGCTAAGGCTAATACAACAAGATATATGAAAGTGTTTGCTTGATTGCTCTTTGCTTGTGTAGAGTGTTGTATCTTGTTGTTTGAATGAAGCCTCTATTTATAGGAGAGGACTTGGCTTTCATTTCCAGACATAGGCTCCTCCTTGGGGAGTGATTTGCTGCAAAAGAAACCATTTAAAATCATCAATAGAGCTGTTAGAAATCAATCCCACAAAATAGGGAAAAGCTGTATGAAAATGCAATGGATAGTTTGCTGATAAACAAGGGGTACGACCGGTCGCGCAGAGATATGATTGAAATTGAATTTCAGCAAATTTTACATAGGGGGACCGGTCAGAGGGGGGTGCGACCGGTCGCCCTTGACTATGACCGGTTGGGGTTGAAGAAAATACGAAAGAGAAGATCAACCAAAAGGGTGCTTTGCTCCCAGTGCACGGCCGCCCGGGGTCGACCGGTCGCCCTCACCGGTCAACCACCTGGTCGACCGGTCGCCCTCCCCCATTTTTCTTACGTCCCATTTTCTGTTTCAAAACTCAACTTAGGTACGGGTTGCCCTATAGGGCGACCGGTCGAGCCTGAAACAAATGTGTTGTCCAATTTTTTTTATCGAAAATAAACTCCAAAAAATACTCCGAAAAATGGTAAAAACATTTTAAGACGGTCGGAAGTATTTAGACAACATTTAGGGACATTGTTTTGGTTTAAAAACTCATTTGAACAAATTCAAACAAAATCGTGATAAAAATATTTATCTAACAAACTCCCCCTTTTTGATGATTACAAACCAAAACAATTTACTCGAGGACGATTTTGAAACCAAATAAATTTTCCGGTTTTACGAGTGAACTATCCGTTGAAAACGTTTCATACAAAGCTCCCCCTATCTATTAGCATATCAACAAGAGATATTGCATAAGCTAGAAGCACAAGCTATAATAAGCTTGTATAAGATGCCTATAAACATCATAGGCTAAGAAGCTCCCCCTGTCACAATACTTATAATCTTTTGCAATTGAGTCCATAATACAAGCCATGGACTAGGTATTCTTGGCTTTAGGAAGTCATAGCTAATAGCTTTTATTAGCTTCTTTTGGCTAACGAGCCAATTTCCTGTTTCTCCCCCTTTGGAATCATCAAAAAAATGTTAGGATGATAAAAACATCATACAATTATATCAAAGTGCGCAAAAGAGTCGGTTTATCAACCGTTGAGCAATTTAGGCTTAAAAATCCAAAGAGAATGGGAGAAATGTATCATGAAGAGTTCATACGCTTGTTTTTTTTTGCTAAGACATGATCTCAATAAGTATAGAAGACTTTTGGAAGCAATAGAATCATGTAGAAGTTGAAATTTTCATTGCGACATTTTATCGAACACTTTGAGGGCATGAAAATTAAAAGAAGTTGTATATAACCCTTGTAAATGATTCAAGCCAAAAAATTTCATCACCAATGCACATCAAACATCATACAATACAATATAATAACTAAGCTCATCAAGATTATATGCAAAAATTATCAAGAAATATACAAGAAGGTCATAAACTCAAGGGTTCAACCCAATTGAGCAAAGGAAGAAAAATTCTTACCAATTGATCGGAGAAGATGAGCCATGATGATGATAAACATGCTATATAAGGTCCAAGTTGTGAATTGAATGCATGAAAACAAATTTTGAGTGAAATTTGTGTGAATTTGGCAAAGGGGACGAAAAATGGCCAAAATAAGTTAAAATGAAGAATCTTCAAGACAGAACGGTTTTAATCCAAACTTAGGCTTAGGGGCCGAGGAGGTTGAGGGCGACGGTCGACGTTGAGGGCGACCGGTTGCCCTCAACCTGTTTAGCCCACTGTCTTGACATTTTTAATGAAATCCGAATTTTCAACCAAAAATCCGATTTTTCGCCCCTAAGTTTCAAAAATATGCAAAATGCAAACTTAAGCCTCATTCAATATGCATTATGCCTAACCGAGCTCGTATCGACGCAAAAGTCTCGGAAGATAGCGGTTTAGTAAAAATGTCCGCTAATTGATCTTGAGATGGTACAAAAGATATCTCAATTTTTCGTTTTGAAACACAATCCCTTAGAAAATGATGTCGAATCTCAATATGTTTAGTACGGTTATGATGAATCGGGTTTTGAGCAATATTTATAGTGGATATATTATCACAAAAGATAGGTACATTTTCAAAAGAGCATTTGTAATCCGCTAAGGTTTGTTTCATCCAAAGAAGTTGATTACAACAAAAAGCGGCGGAAATATATTCGGCCGGCCGTTGAAAGAGAAACACGCTTTTTGCTTCTTTGAAAACCAAGAAACTAGGCAATCGCCTAAAATTGACATGATCCTAAGTACTTTTCCGATCATCAATATTTCCCGCATAATCCGAATCGCTATAACCTTTAAGAGAAAAATTTTCATTCTTTGGATAAAATAAACCATATTGAATAGTGCCTTTCAAATATCGAAAAATCCTTTTAACGACACTCATATGAGATTCTTTGGTATTGCTTTGAAAATGAGCGCATAGGCATATGGCATGAAGAATGTCCGGTCTACTAGCGGTTAAATAAAGTAAACTACCAATCATACCTTGATACTTTGATTCATCCATGGACTTGCCTTTTTCATCTTTGTCAATTTTGACATTTGTTGCCATGGGAGTAGAAACGGTTCTTCCTTCTTCAATGCCGAACTTTTTCAAAAGTTCTTTTGTATATTTTGATTGCGAAATATATATGCCTTCTTGGCATTGCTTAATTTGGAGTCCAGGAAAGAAGTTGAGCTCCCCCATTATACTCATTTCAGATTCTCCTTGCATCAATTTAGAGAATTTCTTGCACAAAGAATCATTAGTAGCACCAAAGATAATATCATCAACATAAATTTGCACAAGTAAGCAATCTTGCCCTTTTTCAAAAACAAAGAGAGTTGTGTCAACTTTACCCCTTATAAAGCCATTTTGCAAAAGAAAAGAGCTAAGTCTATCGTACCATGCACGAGGTGCTTGCTTTAAACCATACAAGGCCTTTTTAAGTTTATAAACATCATTAGGCTTAGAAAAATTTTCAAACCTCGGAGGTTATTTTACATAGACTTCTTCTTGAATAATACCATTTAAGAAAGCGGATTTAACATCCATTTGGTAAAGTTTGAAGTTTTTAAAACAAGAATAGGCAAGTAAAATACGAATAGCTTCTAAACGTGCTACGGGTGCAAAAGTTTCATCATAGTCAATACCTTCTTCTTGACAATACCCTTGAGCTACTAACCTTGCCTTATTTCGAACAATGTTGCCTTGATCATCAAGTTTGTTCCGGAATACCCATTTTGTACCAATAATAGTTTGAGATGGAGGACAAGGTACCAATTCCCATACATCATTTCTTTTAAATTGATTTAACTCCTCTTGCATCTCTAAGAACCAATCCTCATCCTCAATGGCCTCCTTAGCATTCTTAGGCTCTTTTTGAGAAATAAGAGCTTTCTCGGCAAATCTTCTCCGGGTCATCACTTTGTCAAGGGGATCACCAATAATAAGATCTTTTGGGTGATCTCCCTTAAATTTTAATGCAACGGGAAGATCCGAGGTATCACCTCTATCTTCATGAGGACCATTTGAAGTGGATGGTTGATCGTTTGATGTAGATGGTTGATCATCAACTTGAACAATTTGTTCAATAATATCCTCTTCATCACTTTCATCATTAGGTATTCTTTCAACACCCGAAGCTTCATTAAATTTGACATGGATGGATTCTTCAACAACTCCACTAGTCTTATTGTAAACCCGATATGCTTTGCCTTTTGTTGAATATCCCAGAAATATCCCTTCATCGGCCTTAGGATCAAGTTTGTCCAATTGATCCTTGGTATTCAAAATAAAGCATTTACAACCAAATATCTTGAAATAACTATTATTTGGAGTTCTACCTTTCCAAAGCTCATATGGAGTTTTATTCATTTTAGGACGAATATAAACTCGATTAATGACATAGCAAGCGGTACCCACGCTTCGCCCAAAAATATTTTGGAAGTGAAAATTCATTGAGCATGGATCGACTCATCTCTTGTAGTGTCCGATTTTTCCTTTCGGCTTTCTCCATTTTGTTGAGGTGTCCTTGGAACCGAAAAATTATGAGCATATCCTTTGGTTTCACAAAAGACTCTAAATTCACCATCAAATTCTCCACCTCGATCGCTTGAATAGACTTAATAGTGTGTTCCTTTTCATTTTCAATGAGTCTACACAACTTAACAAACTCATTAACGGCATCGCTTTTATTGGTAAGAAAAAGAGCCCAAGTATATCTAGAAAAATCATCGACAATAATGAAAGTGTAATGTTTTCCACTTAGACTTGCCGTACCAATATCCCCATACAAATCAAGGTGAAGCAATTGTAGGGGTTTGGTTGTGGAAATTTCATTTTTGGGCTTAAAACTACTTTTAACTAATTTGTTCTTTTGACAAGTGTCACATAAGCCAAGATTTTCAAAATTCAATTTGGGTAGTCCTTTCACATGTTGGTTTTTGTAAATATTTTTCAAATTCTTGTATCCAACATGTCCAAGTCGCCTATGCCATAAACTAGTTAAATCATTATTGGCGACTAAACAAGAAACATTTTGACTAACCAAATCACTTGTACAAATTTTGTAAAGATTGCCTTTTCTATATGCTTCACAAATAATTTCACCATTTTTAAGTATAAGGCATTTTTCTTTATTGAAGGAAACATCATAATTTGAATCACAAAGTTGGCTAGCACTTATCAAATTAAACTTAAGCCCTTCAACTAAAAGAACATTAGTAAGAGAGAAAGAAGAGTTACCAATTTCTCCATTTCCAAGAATTCTTCCTTTCCCATTGCCGAACATGACCATACCCTCTTCTTGGAGCTTGATGTTGGTAAAAAGTTCTTTCCTCCCGGTCATATGGCGTGAACATCCGCTGTCCACGAGCCATTTTGAATCTTCCATTGTTGTTATAGCCCCTATTGCCTACAAAAGGATTTCTTTTAGGTACCCTATAATTTTGGGGTCCATGGGGGTTAGTCTTGAGACCTTTGGGTCTCCAAACATGTCTAGAGCTATTTCTCAATTTGCAATTGTTAGCATAATGTCCAACTTTGCCACAATAAAAACAAGTAGGAGTATTATAACTATTAGCACGTACAAAAGTCGGACCTTGGTTATTTTTCTTAAAAACACTTTGAAATAGCTTATAACCAAGTCCCAATTTGGAATGCTCACCTCTTTGTGCATCTAAAATTTTTGTGACTTTATCCGTGCTTATGTTGAAACGATGCACATCATTTTTCAAACATTCAATATCTTTTGTGAGCGATTCCTTTTCGGTTTCAAGAGAGTGAACTCTAGTAAGAGTAAGAGTATGAGCTTTGTCTAGAGATTCATAAGAGGTAAATAATTTTTCCTTTTCAACCTTAAGCTCCTTATGCTCCTTTTTCAAATTTTTGTATTTAACAATTAAACTTTGAAACTCAATTTGCAATTCTTCAAAATCACATTGCAAGTCTATTAGATAAATGTTTTTATCATGATTTTGATGATTATGTTCGATTTTGTTCAAATGAGTTTTTAAACCAAAACAATGTCCCTAAATGTTGTCTAAATACTTCCGATCGACTTAAAATGTTTTTACTATTTTCCGGAGTAATTTTTGGAGTTTATTTTCGATAAAAAATTGGACAACACATTTGTTTCAGGCTCGACCGGTCGCCCTATAGGGCAACCCGTACCTAAGTTGAGCTGAGAAACAGAAAATGAGGCGTAAAAAAAAAGGGACAGGGCGACCGATCGACCCCCTGGGCGACCGGTACTGGGAGTTGGTTTTTTTGTTCCGGACTTCTCTGTTTCGAAATTTTTCAGTCCAACCGTCAGGTCACGACTAAGGCGACCGGTCGCACCCCCTCCGACCGGTCCCCCCTGTGTAAAATTTGCAGAATTCAATTTCAATCTTATCTCTGCTGCGACCGGTCGAACCCTATGTTTATCATCAAACTATCCGCTTGCGTTTTGCATTTTTTCCCTATTTTGTGGGATTGATTTCTAACAGCTATATTGATCATTTTAAATGGTTTCTTTTGCAGCAAATCACTCCCCAAGGAGGAGCCAATGTCTGGAAATGAAAGCCAAGTCCTCTCCTATAAATAGAGGCTTCATTCAAGCAACAAGACACAACACTCTACACAAGCAAAGAGCAATTGAGCAAACACTTTCATATATCTTGTTGTATTAGCCTTCACTTGCACAAATTTGAGGTCTAGGCTTTCAACTCTTGATTACACTTGTACTCATATTGTATCAATCATTATTGAGTTGTAATCTTGATTTTGGTCATCATTCAACACAAGACATCCTTGTGAGTATTCTTGTGGTAAGAATACACTTGGGTGATCTAGGTGATAGGTGTTTGAAGGTTGTGGTAATCTTCAAAGGTGTTGTAAGAGGGTTGTGGTAATCCTCAAGGTGGTGAAAGAGGGTTGTGGTAATCCTCAAGGTGTTGCATTAATTTTTGGTAAATTAATAAAATCGTTTTTTTTTTTTGAAATCCATCCCTGGATATCTTTGGGGTGGTAGTAGATTAGGCCCTAGGTGGGTTGAACTACTATAAATCAACGTGTGCTATTTACTTTCCGCATTTAGCATTTCATTTTTGCTTGAGTCTTTCGAAAAAGAGGGCAAAATTTGAAAAACCGGGATAATCTATTCACCCCCCATCTAGATTATTGTAGCCACTTGGACTAACAAGTGGTATCAGAGCCAAACTCTTTGGCTAGCTCGTTCCGAGTAAAGAGGAAAAGATCCATGGCTACACATGATGCTCATCTCACCACCGGGGCCTCCACCAACAAGCCACCACTATTCGACGCCAATAACTACGCATTTTGGAAAGACCGTATGGAGTGCTTTCTACAAGGGTGCGGGTTCGATATTTGGAATGTGGTCATTGAAGGAGTTGATCAACCAACCAAGAAATCGGAGGATGGCACCTTGACTCCTAAACCTTTCAAGGAGTTCGATGAAAACGACAAAAAGGCTTTCTCTCTAAACGGTAAGGCCTTAAATATTTTGCATTGTTCTCTTACGGCTACCGAGTATAGTCGCATAAGAGGCATAAGGTCGGCACATGAGGTTTGGGAAAAATTGGAGACAATTTATGAAGGGACTAAGAAGGTCAAGCAAGCAAGAAAGACCATGCTTGTTAAAGACTTTGAAAACTTTAACATGCATGATTGTGAAAACATTTCCAAGATGGTGGAAAGGCTTGATAATATTGTCAATCCTCTTGTGGCCCTTGGTAAAGTCATTTCCGAAGAAGACAAGGTGACTAAGGTATTGAATGCTCTTCCCGGCTCATGGTCCGAAAAAGTAACGGCAATCACGGAAGCACAAAACCTTGAGACACCCAAGTTTGACGAGCTCATTGGAAACCTCCTCATCTATGAAGTCTATCTCAAGGAGAGGAAAAATTCCAAACAATCCATAAATCAATCGGGTATGCAAATTATTCCTAAAGGTCTTGCTTCTTCTTCTAATAATGCATACTATGATAATGATGATGATGATGAGGAGACGGCCGCACTTGTTCGAAAATTTGCAAAATTTGTGAATAAAAATAAAGCGAGAAAACCAAGAGATAATGCTTGCTTTAAATGCGGAAAACCCGGGCACTTCATTGCCGATTGCCCAAAACTCGATGAAGAGGAGCAAAAGAAAAAGAAGCCTTTCACAAAAAAGAAGGCTCTAAACGCGGAGGTCAAAACATGGGATGAATTACTCGAAACAACTGATGAGGAAGGAGAAACCGAACACGGTCTCATGGCCATAGACGATGAAAACAATGAGGTACACTCAAATTCTTCTACTTTCTCCATAGTTGATGACTTGCAATGTGATTTTGATGAATTGCAAATTGAGTTTCAAAATTTAATTGTTAAATACAAAAATTTGAAAAAGGAGCATAAGGAGCTTAAGGTTGAAAAGGAAAAATTATTTACTTCTTATGAATCTCTAGACAAAGCTCATGCTCTTACTCTTACTAGAATTCATTCTCTTGAAACCGAAAAGGAATCGCTCACAAAAGATATTGAATGTTTGAAAAATGATGTGCATCGTTTCAACATAAGCACGGATAAAGTCACAAAAATTTTAGATGCACAAAGAGGTGAGCATTCCAAATTGGGACTTGGTTATAAGCCATTTCAAAGTGTTTTTAAGAAAAATAACCAAGGTCCGACTTTTTGTACGTGCTAATAATTATAATACTCCTACTTGTTTTTATTGTGGCAAAGTTGGACATTATGCTAACAATTGCAAATTGAGAAATAGCTCAAGACATGTTTGGAGACCCAAAGGTCTCAAGACTAACCCCATGGACCCCAAAATTATAGGGTACCTAAAAGAAATCCTTTTGTAGGCAATAGGGGCTATAACAACAATGGAAGATTCAAAATGGCTCGTGGACAGCGGATGTTCACGCCATATGACCGGGAGGAAAGAACTTTTTACCAACATCAAGCTCCAAGAAGAGGGTATGGTCATGTTCGCAATGGCAAAGGAAGAATTCTTGGAAATGGAGAAATTGGTAACTCTTCTTTCTCTCTTAGTAATGTTCTTTTAGTTGAAGGGCTTAAGTTTAATTTGATAAGTGTTAGCCAACTTTGTGATTCAAGTTATGATGTTTCCTTTAATAAAGAAAAATGTCTTATTCTTAAAAATGGTGAAATTTTTTGTGAAGCAAATAGAAAAGACAATCTTTACAAAATTTGTACAAGTGATTTGGTTAGTCAAAATGTTTCTTGTTTAGTCGCCAATAATGATTTAACTAGTTTATGGCATAGGCGACTTGGACATGTTGGATACAAGAATTTGAAAAATATTTACAAAAACCAACATGTGAAAGGACTACCCAAATTGAATTTTGAAAATCTTGGCTTATGTGACACTTGTCAAAAGAACAAATTAGTTAAAAGTAGTTTTAAGCCCAAAAATGAAATCTCCACAACCAAACCCCTACAATTGCTTCACCTTGATTTGTATGGGGATATTGGTACGGCAAGTCTAAGTGGAAAACATTATACTTTCGTTATTGTTGATGATTTCTCTAGATATACTTGGGCTCTCTTTCTTACCAATAAAAGCGATGCCGTTAATGAGTTTGTTAAGTTGTGTAGACTTATTGAGAATGAAAAGGAAGACACTATTAAGTCTATTCGAAGTGATCGAGGTGGAGAATTTGATGGTGAATTCCGAGTCTTTTGTGAAACCAAAGGATATGCTCATAATTTTTCGGCTCCAAGGACACCTCAACAAAATGGAGTTGCCGAAAGGAAAAATCGAACACTCCAAGAGATGAGTCGGTCAATGCTAAATGAATTTTCTCTTCCAAAATATTTTTGGGCCGAAGCCGTAAGTACCGCTTGCTATGTCATTAATCGAGTTTATATTCGCCCCAAAATGAATAAAACTCCATATGAACTTTGGAAGGGTAGAACTCCAAATATTAGTAATTTCAAGATATTTGGTTGTAAATTCTTTATTTTGAATACCAAGGATCAATTAGACAAACTTGATCCTAAGGCCGATGAAGGAATATTTATGGGATATTCAACAAAAAGCAAAGCATATCGGGTTTACAATAAAACTAGTGGAGTTGTTGAAGAATCCATCCATGTCAAATTCAATGAAGCTTCGGGTGTTGAAATAATACCTAATGATGAAAGTGATGAAGAGGACATTATTGAACCCATTGTTCAACTTGATGCTCAAAATGTTCAAACCTCTACATCAAATGATCAACCATCTACCTCAAATGATCCTCAAGAAGATAGAGGTGATATCTCGGATCTTCCCGTTGCATTGAAGTTTAAAGGAGATCACCCAAAAGATCTTATTATTGGTGATCCCCTTGATAAAGTGATGACCCAGAGAAAATTTGCCGAGAAAGCTCTTATTTCTCAAAAGGAACCTAAAAATGCTAAGAAGGCTATTGAGGATGAGGATTGGTTCCTAGAGATGCAAGAGGAGTTGAATCAATTTGAAAGAAATGATGTATGGGAATTGGTACCTTGTCCTCCTTCTCAAACCATAATTGGTACAAAATGGGTATTCCGGAACAAACTTGATGATCAAGGCAATATTGTTCGAAATAAGGCAAGGTTAGTAGCTCAAGGGTATTGTCAAGAAAAAGGTATTGACTATGATGAAACTTTTGCACCCGTAGTACGTTTAGAAGCTATTCGTATTTTACTTGCCTATTCTTGTTTTAAAAATTTCAAACTTTACCAAATGGATGTTAAATCCACTTTCTTAAATGGTATTATTCAAGAAGAAGTCTATGTAAAACAACCTCCGGGGTTTGAAAATTTTTCTAGGCCTAATGATGTTTATAAACTTAAAAAGGCCTTGTATGGTTTAAAACAAGCACCCCGTGCATGGTATGATAGACTTAGTTCTTTTCTTTTACAAAATGGTTTTATAAGAGGTAAAGTTGATACAACTCTCTTTGTTTTTGAAAAAGGGCAAGATTGTTTACTTGTGCAAATTTATGTTGATGATATTATCTTTGGTGCTACTAATGATTCTTTGTGCAAGAAATTCTCTAAGTTGATGCAAGGAGAATTTGAAATGAGCATGATGGGGGAGCTCAACTTCTTTCTTGGACTCCAAATTAAGCAATGTCAAGAAGGTATTTACATTTCACAATCTAAGTATACAAAAGAACTTTTGAAAAAGTTCGGCATTGAAGAAGGAAGAACCGTCTCTACTCCCATGGCAACAAATGTCAAAATTGACAAAGATGAGAAAGGCAAGTCCGTGGATGAATCAAAGTATCGAGGTATGATTGGTAGTTTACTTTATTTAACCGCTAGTAGACCGGACATTCTTCATGCCGTATGCCTATGTGCTCGTTTTCAAAGCAATCCCAAAGAATCTCATATGAGTACCGTTAAAAGGATTTTTCGATATTTGAAAGGCACCATTCAATATGGTTTATTTTATCCAAAGAATTAAAATTTTTCTCTTAAAGGTTATAGTGATTCGGATTATGCGGGAAATATTGATGATCGGAAAAGTACTTCCGGATCATGTCAATTTTTAGGCGATTGCCTAGTTTCTTGGTTTTCAAAGAAGCAAAACTGTGTTTCTCTTTCAACGGCCGAAGCCGAATATATTTTCGCCGCATTTCGTTGTACTCAACTTCTTTGGATGAAACAAACCTTAGCGGATTACAAATGCTCTTTTGAAAACGTACATATCTTTTGTGATAATATATCCTCTATTAATATTGCTCAAAACCCGGTTCATCATAACCGTACCAAACATATTGAGATTCGACATCATTTTCTAAGGGATTGTGTTTCAAAACGAAAAATTGAGATATCTTTTGTACCATCTCAAGATCAATTAGCGGACATTTTTACTAAACCGCTATCCTCCGAGACTTTTGCATCGATACGAGCTCGGTTAGGCATAATGCATATTGAATGAGGCTTACGTTTGCATTTTGCACGTTTTTAAAACTTAGGGGCGAAAAATCGGATTTTTGGTTGAAAATTCGGATTTTGGAAAAAGCGAGAGACAAAATGGGGCTGAAAGGGTTGAGGGCAACCGGTCTCCTCAACGCGACCGGTCGCCCTCAACCTCGACCGGCCGCCTAGGCTATATCTTGGATTAAAATGGTTCTGTCTTCAGCATTCGCAACTTTAACATATTTTGGCCATTTTTCGTCCCCTTTGCCAAATTTTCACATATTTCATTCTAAAATGGTTTTCATGCATCTTTTTCACAACATGGACATTATATATCATGATCATCATCATTATGGCTCATCTTTTCCGATCAAATGGTAAGAATTTCTCTTCTTTTGCTCAATTGGGTTGAACCCTTGAGTTTATGACCTTATGGTATATTTCTTGATATTTTTTTTTGCAAATGATTTTGATGAGCTTATCTATTATGTTGTATTGTATAATGATTGAGGTGAATTGGTGATAAATTTTTTGGCTTGAAACATTTACAAGGGTTATATACAACCTCTTTTATTTTTCACGCACACAAGGTGTTCGATGAAATGTCGCAATGAAAATTTCAACTTTTACATGATTCTCTTGCTTCCAAAAGTCTCCAACATCTATTAAGATCATGTTTTGCCTAATTAAACAAGCATATAAACTCTTCATGATACATTTCTCCCATTTTCCTTGGATTTTTACGCTTTAATTGCTCAACGGTTGATAAACCGTCCCTTTGGCGCACTTTGATATTATTGTATGGTGTTTTTACCATTCTAACATTCTTTTTGATGATTCCAAAGGGGGAGAAACAGGAAATTGGCTCGTTAGCTCAAGAAAAGCTAATAAAAGCTCGCAATAAAAAGCTATGGCTTCTTAAAGCCAAGAATACCTAGTCCATGGCTTGAACTTTGGACTCAAATGAAATTGATTATAAGTATTGTGACAGGGGGAGCTTCTTTGCCTATGATGTTTTAGGCATCTTATATAAGCTAGTTATAGCTTGTACTTTTAGCTTATGAAAAATCTTTTGTTTATATGCTCATAGATAGGGGGAGCTTTGTATGGAATGTTTTTAACGGATAGTTCACTCGTAAAATCGAAAAACTGATTTGTTTTCAAAGTCGTCCTCGAGAAAATTGTTTTGGTTTGTAATCATCAAAAAGGGGGAGTTTGTTAGATAAATGTTTTTATCATGATTTTGATGATTATGTTCGATTTTGTTCAAATGAGTTTTTAAACCAAAACAATGTCCCTAAATGTTGTCTAAATACTTCCGATCGACTTAAAATGTTTTTACTATTTTTCGGAGTATTTTTTGGAGTTTATTTTCGATAAAAAATTGGACAACACATTTGTTTCAGGCTCGACCGGTCGCCCTATAGGGCAACCCGTACCTGAGTTGAGCTGAGAAACAGAAAATGAGGCGTAAGAAAAAAGGGGCAGGGCGACCGGTCGACCAGGTGGTCGACCGGGTGAGGGGCCCGTCGACCCCTGGCGACCGTTGGAGTTGGTTTTTTTGTTCCGAGACTTCTCTGTTTCAAAATTTCTTCAGTCCAACCGGTCACAAGAAGCGACTAAGGGCGACCGTCGCACCCCCTCCGACCGGTCCCCTGTAAAAAATCGCAGAATTCAATTTCAATTTTATCTCTGCGACCGGTCGAACCCTATGTTTATCAAAGAAACTATCCGTTGCGTTTTGACAACTTTTCCCTATTTTGTGGGATTGATTTCTAACAGCTATATTGATCATTTTAAATGGTTTCTTTTGCAAAGAAATCACTCCCCAAGGAGGAGCCAATGTCTGAAATGAAAGCCAAGTCCTCTCCTATAAATAGAGGCTTCATTCAAGCAACAAGACACAACACTCTACACAAGCAAAGAGCAATTGAGCAAACACTTTCATATATCTTGTTGTATTAGCCTTCACTTGCACAAATTTGAGGTCTAGGCTTTCAATTCTTGATTACACTTGTACTCATATTGTATCAATCATTATTGAGTTGTAATCTTGATTTTGGTCATCATTCAACACAAGACATCCTTGTGAGTATTCTTGTGGTAAAAATACACTTGGGTGATCTAGGTGATAGGTGTTTGAAGGTTGTGGTAATCTTCAAAGGTGTTGTAAGAGGGTTGTGGTAATCCTTAAGGTGGTGAAAGAGGGTTGTGGTAATCCTCAAGGTGTTGAATTAATTTTTGGTAAATTAATAAAATCTTTTTTTCTTTTTGAAATCAATCCCGGATATACTGGGGTGGTAGTTGATTAGGCCCTAGGTGGGTTGAACTACTATAAATCGACGTGTGCTATTTACTTTCCGCATTTAGCATTTTATTTTTGCTTGAGTCTTTCGAAAAAGAGGGCAAAATCTGAAAAACCGGGATAATCTATTCACCCCCCTCTAGATTATTGTAGCCACTTGGACTAACAAAGTCATCAACTATGGAGGAAGTAGAAGAATTAGAGCGTACCTCATTGTTTTCATCGTCTATGGCCATGAGACCGTGTTCGGTTTCTCCTTCCTCATCGGTTGTTTCGAGTAGTTCATCCCACGTTTTGACCTCCGCATTTAGAGCCTTCTTTTTCGTGAAAGACTTCCTTTTCTTTTGCTCCTCTTCATCGAGCTTTGGGCAATCGGCAATGAAGTGCCCGGGTTTTCCGCATTTAAAGCAAGCATTATCTCTTGGTTTTCTTGCTTTATTTTTATTCACAAATTTTGCAAATTTTCGAACAAGTGTGACCGTCTCCTCATCATCATCATCATTATCATAGTATGCATTATTAGAAGAAGAAGCAGGACCTTTAGGAATAATTTGCATACCCGATTGATTTATGGATGGTTTGGAATTTTTCCTCTCCTTGAGATAGATTTCATAGATGAGGAGGTTTCCAATAAGTTCGTCAAACTTGAGTGTCTCAAGGTTTTGTGCCTCCGTGATTGCCGTTACTTTTTCGGACCATGAGCCGGGAAGAGCATTCAATACTTTAGTCACCTTGTTTTCTTCGGAGATGACTTTACCGAGGGCCACAAGAGGATTGACAATATTATCAAGCCTTTCCACCATCTTGGAGATGTTTTCACCATCATGCATGTTAAAGTTTTCAAAGTCTTTAACAAGCATGGTCTTTCTTGCTTGCTTGACCTTCTTAGTCCCTTCATAAATTGTCTCCAATTTTTCCCAAACCTCATGTGCCGACCTTATGCCTCTTATGCGATTATACTCGGTAGTCGTAAGAGAACAATGCAAAATATTTAAGGCCTTACCGTTTAGAGAGAAAACCTTTTTGTCGTTTTCATCGAACTCCTTGAAAGGTTTAGGAGTCGAGGTGCCATCCTCCGATTTCTTGGTTGGTTGATCAACTCCTTCAATGACCACATTCCAAATGTCGAACCCGCACCCTTGTAGAAAGCACTCCATACGGTCTTTCCAAAATGCGTAGTTGTTGGCGTCGAATAGTGGTGGCTTGTTGGTGGAGGCGCCGGTGGTGAGATGAGCATCATATGTAGCCATGGATCTTTCCTCTTTACTCGGAACGAGCTAGCCAAAGAGTTTGGCTTTGATACCACTTGTTAGTCCAAGTGGCTACGATAATCTAGAGGGGGGGTGAATAGATTATCCCGGTTTTTTAGATTTTGCCCTCTTTTTCGTAAAACTCAAGCAAAGATGAAATGCTAAGTGCGGAAAGTAAATAGCACACGTCGATTTATAGTAGTTCAACCCACCTAGGGCCTAATCTACTACCCCCTAAGATATCCGGGATGGATTTAAAAAGAAAAAAGGATTTTATTAATTTACCAAAAATTAATACAACACCTTGAGGATTACCACAACCCTCTTTCACCACCTTGAGGATTACCACAATCCTCTTACAACACCTTTGAAGATTACCACAACCTTCAAACACCTATCACCTAGATCACCCAAGTGTATTCTTACCACAAGAATACTCACAAGGATGTCTTGTGTTGAATGATGACCAAAATCAAGATTACAACTCAATAATGATTGATACAATATGAGTACAAGTGTAATCAAGAATTGAAAGCCTAGAACTCAAATTTGTGCAAGTGAAAGTGCTAAGGCTAATACAACAAGATATATGAAAGTGTTTGCTTGATTGCTCTTTGCTTGTGTAGAGTGTTGTATCTTGTTGCTTGAATGAAGCCTCTATTTATAGGAGAGGACTTGGCTTTCATTTCCAGACATAGGCTCCTCCTTGGGGAGTGATTTGCTGCAAAAGAAACCATTTAAAATAATCAATAGAGCTGTTAGAAATCAATCCCACAAAATAGGGAAAAGCTGTCTGAAAATGCAATGGATAGTTTGCTGATAAACAAGGGGTGCGACCGATCGCGCAGAGATAAGATTGAAATTGAATTTCAGCATATTTTACACAGGGGGACCGGTCGTAGGGGGTGCGACCGGTCGCCCTTGACTATGACCGGTTGGGGTTGAAGAAAATACGAAATAGAAGATCGAACTAAAAGGGGCTGCTCCCTGTACGGCGCCCCCCCATTTTTCTTAAGTCCCATTTTCTGTTTCAAAACTCAACTCAGGTGCGGGTTGCCCTATAGGGCGACCGGTCGAGCTGAAACAAATGTGTTGTCCAATTTTTATCGAAAATAAACTCCAAAAAATACTCCGAAAAATAGTAAAAACATTTTAAGACGGTCGGAAGTATTTAGACAACATTTAGGGACATTGTTTTGGTTTAAAAACTCATTTGAACAAATTCGAACAAAATCATCAAAATCATGATAAAAACATTTATCTAACAAACTCCCCCTTTTTGATGATTACAAACCAAAACAATTTACTCGAGGACGATTTTGAAACCAAATAAATTTTCCGGTTTTACGAGTGAACTATCCGTTGAAAACGTTTCATACAAAGCTCCCCCTATCTATTAGTATATCAACAAGAGATATTGCATAAGCTAGAAGCACAAGCTATAATAAGCTTATATAAGATGCCTATAAACATCATAGGCTAAGAAGCTCCCCCTGTCACAATACTTATAATCTTTTGCAATTGACTCCATAATACAAGCCATGGACTAGGTATTCTTGGCTTTAGGAAGTCATAGCTAATAGCTTTTATTAGCTTCTTTTGGCTAACGAGCCAATTTCCTGTTTCTCCTCCTTTGGAATCATCAAAAAGAATGTTAGGATAAGTGTAGGTCGTTTAACTTTTGAAAATATCATTTTTGTCCCATTTTGAAATAATTGCCTTTAAGGCTTTTAGGGGTCCAATTGTCATGAAATTTGAACCTTGGGTCTAAAATATAATTAGGTTATAGTTAAGTTAGTATTTCCAGGTGCATGGACTGCATAAGTCCTGGAAATTTCATTTGGGTCCTTAAGTTTAGTATTTTACACATTAGTCCCTCAATTTTAGTAAAATTGCTTTCCAAGCCCTAACCACTTGGATTTTTGGAATACTTTTAAAATATGTAATTCCCAGTACCTTAAGAGTAAAAATTTCAAATTTTAAAGTTTAGGTCTGGTGCAGTTTTAAAAATTGCAAAGTAGCCCTTAAACTTTCAAAATTTTACAATCTAGTCCTTGGGCTTTTAAAGGTTGATTTTATTTATCTTAAAACTCTTAAAACTTTATTAAAATGTCCAAAAGTCATTTTTGAACCTGAGAACAGTCCCAAAAATCGAAATTTGCAGAGGGGTCCTTTAACTTTTATTTTCTTGCAATTTAGTCCACCAACTTTCCATTTTTATATTTTTAAGTCCAAAATTGAAATTTAATCAATTATGCTCGACTTGTCCAGGTTATAAGTCATCCAAAACATAGATTGTAAAGATCATAAACATGCATGTCCAATACATACAAGAATTCATCAAATAAAACATTAAATTGCACATGCATGCACCTAAAATTCAATAAATAGTAATTTTGAGCAACTCCTGAGAAGTTAAGAGGTGAAAGGAGGTAGCTAGAGGATATCAAGATGAATTAGAGAACAAAATTTCATACCTTGTGAAGGGGGGGTGTTCGACTTTTTTGAAGAAATAGGAGAAAAATCTTGAAAATTTTCTAAGTGTTGAAGAAGAAGTAAGAAGAGAGTAGAGAGAAGTTGGGAGTTTAGAGAGAAGGAGGAGGATTTTGTGTAGGAGATGAATGTGTTAGTGAAAATCTTTAACCAAATATTTGTGAAAATTGGCCTTGTGGCCGTCCCCATGAGTGAGAGAGGGAGAGATTTTTTTGATTAATTGTGTCTTGCATTTTGCCTCATGCATGGGGAATATTTTGAAGGCCAAAGGTATGTGCATGAGAATGTTTGAATGGAATGTTGGAAGACTTCCAACATGTTGGCAAAAATAATATTAAGGAAGTAATGTAAGAGATGATGTGTATAATGTTTGAATTAATGGTATAATTATACACAAGATGACTAATATAAGGTGTATGTGTACAAGAGTTGAATGATATTTTTACTCCAAAATTTCCATGTTGGCCGTCCACTATGAGGGCATTATGGTAATTCCATATATTTTTTTTGTCCCAAATTTGATGATAATAGATGAAATATATCAATCTCCAAATTAATTAGTGATTTCTTTGATCACTTATAAGTCTCATGATCACTTAATCTAAATCAAAATCTTAATTCTATAAAGTAAAAGTCTCTAAAATAAATAGTCTCTTAAAATTCTAAGGTGACTAATAAATACAAAAATAGAAATAATGATCAATCAAGTGATCATAAATGCAAAATAGAATTAATAAATGATCATGATTATAAGTAATAAATAAAATGAAATAAATTGCAAAATATATATATTATTAATATTTACCCGTCAAAGTGACGTGGTAAAATAGTCGATCAAATACATAGACGATAAAAGATCAATTATACGCTCGAAAAATCGGGGGCTTCACATCCTCCCCTCCTTAAAAGAATTTGGTCCCCAAATTCTCTTCAGAATAGTTCTGAATATTGATTCCTTATGTCTTCTTCCATTTCCCACGTTGCGTCTTCGTCTCGATTGTGGTTCTGCCACACCATCTTAACCATCGGGATTTCTCTCTTACGCAATCGTCGTATCTGCTGATCAATGATCCGGATCGGCCTCTCGGTGTAGGATAGATTTTCCATTAGAGGAGGAGTATCTCGAGTGATGATATGCTCGGGATCTGGTTGATATTTCTTTAGTCTCGACACGTGGAATACATCGTGCATTCCCGCATATGGTGCTGCTAACTCGAGTCGGTAGGCTAACTTCCCGATCCTCTGTAAAATCTTGTAAGGTCCAACATATCTCGGACTCAACTTGCCTCCTTTCTTCGGATTGATCAATCCTTTCCGTGGTGAGAGTCTGAGAAATACTTCATCTCTGACTTCAAATTCCAAATCCTTTCTTCTCTTGTCCGCGTAACCTCTTTTGGCGGCTCTGAGCTGTGCAATCCGCTCCTTGATCAGCTTGACCTTCTCCATGGCCTCCTGGAACAAAGTCGATCTTTGGAATCGAGGGTGACTTTCGTTTCTCTTTCGGAGTCCATTGGTCATCAATCTCCCAGTGCAGTGGGGATCTACATTTTCGCCCATATAATGCCTCGTAGGGTGCCATCCCAATTGTGGCTTGATAACTGTTATTGTAGGCGAACTCGGCTAATGGTAAGTGCGGATCCCAACTTCCTTGAAAATCCAATGTGCAGGCTCGCAGCATATCTTCAAGGGTTTGAATTGTTCGCTCAGACTATCCATCAGTTTGTGGATGTCTTTGTCTTTGTCTTTGAAACTTAGCGAGGTACCCAATTCCTCGTGCAAGCACTTCCAAAATCTGAGACAAACCTCGGGTCTCTGTCGGATACTATGTCGATTGGTACTCCATGCGGTCGAATGATTTCTGGATATAAGTCTCATGCAAGTTTCGCAAGCTATCGCTTTTCTTGATGGGTAAGAAGTGTGCGATTTCGTGAGTTGGTCTACAACTACCCAAATAGCATCATGGCCTCCTCTGGTACTTGGTAGATCCGTCACGAAGTCCATCGTTATGTGTTCCCATTTCTACTCGGGAATTCTCAATGGTTGTAGTAAACCAGATGGTCGTTGGAGTTCTGCTTTTACTCGTTGACAAATCAAACATCTCGCAACGAACTCTGCTTCCTGGTTCTTCATGTTTACCCACCAATAACTCCGTTTCAAATCCTTATACATCTTGTTTCCTCCAGGGATGTATAGTGTATTTCGAACGGTGTGCCTCTCTGCTAGATTCTATTCCTAATGCATTCGTCATCATTAAGTACACACACTCGATTCCAAAATGTGATAACTCCATCTTTAGGTACCGAGAATTCTGATCTTTCTCCTTTAAGTATCTTCTCCTTCAGTTTTTGAAGATGTGTATCTTTCTCTTGTGCTTCTTTGATCTCATTCAAAGAGATCGGGTTTAACGAAATGTTGGCACATGAAATCGAGTATTGGTTCTCGTCGATTCCAATTGCTCAGCTCTTCTAATGATTCCCACTCTCAAATCATAAGTCTGGCTAAGCTCGCCTTTCTGCTTAGAGCGTCTGCTATGACGTTAGCTTTCCCGGGATGGTATTGAATATCAAAGTGATAGTCCTCAATCAACTCCATCCATCTCCATTGCCTCAGGTTGAGATCTTTCTGGGAGAATAGGTACTTCAAGCTCTTATGGTCCGTGAAAAGCGTGAATGTTGCTCCGTAGAGATAGTGTCTCCATTTTTTTAACGCGAACACTATCGCTGCCAATTCCAAGTCATGCGTTGGATAATTGGCCTCATACGTCTTGAGCTTTCGTGATGCATAAGCGATAACGTTTCCTTCCTGCATGAGCACTGCTCCTAGTCCTTCTTTCGATGCATCACTGTAGACAACAAAGTTTTCTATTCCCTTTGGAAGGGCTAAGACTGGAGCTGTAGTAAGTCGTTTCTTCAGCTCTTGGAAACTCGCCTCGCACTTGTCATTCCACTCAAACTTGACTTGCTTCTGGGTTAGTCGAGTGAGTGGTCCGGCTATCTTGGAGAAATCCTGGATAAATCTTCGATAATATCCAAATAGTCCTAGAAAACTCCTAATTTTAAATTCTGAGACTCTGGGTTGTTTCCATTCAACCACCGTCTCAGTACCTTCGAAGGATCCACCGCAATCCCAATCCCGGTCTTATATACTATGTGCCCCAAGAACGCGACTTCACTAAGCTAAAATTCGCACTTGCTTTGAATTTGGCATACAACTTATGCTCTCGTAGTGTCTCTAAAATGATTTTTAGATGACGTTCATGGTCTTCTCTAGACTTAGAGTATACGAGTATGTCATCAATGAATATCACCACGAATTGATCCAAATAAGATTGGAAGACTCGATGCATCGTGTCCATAAATGCTTTCTGGTGCATTCGTCGGACGAAAAGGCATCACTACAAACTCGTAGTGTCCATATCGGGTTTGAAATGCGCTTTTGGAAATGTCTTCCTCACGGATCTTCAGTTGGTAATATCCTTGTTGTAAATCAAACTTCGAGTACACCGTCGCTCCTTGAAGTTGATCAAACAGTTCGTCTATCCTCGAGAGGGGATATTTGTTCTTGATGGTCATGCTATTAAGACCACGATAATCTATACATAGTCTTAATGTGCCATCCTTCTTTTTGACGAACAGCACAGGTGCTCCCCACGGAGACGTACTCGGTCGGATAAATCCCATATCCATCAATTTCTGTAATTGCGTTTTCAGCTCTTGTAACTCAAGAGGAGCCATTCTATACGGTGTTCTGGCAATCGGGGCAGTCCTTGGTAACACCTCGATGGTGAACTCGACTTCCCTATCTGGAGGGATAGTGGTGAGTTCTCGTGGAAATACATCCGAATATTCTGATACTATAGGTACTTGGTTGATTTGCGCCTCAACCTTGGGTTTGTTAATTACAAACGCCAACTACCCTCGAGCCCCTCTAGTGATTGTCTTTCTCGCTTTCATTGCTGAAATGATTGGGGCAATCTTAACTCGTGCCCTTCCCGAAATTTCCACTTCGGGTTTTCCAGGTTCACATAGCTTAATGGACTTGTTATGGCAGTCCATTTGTGCATGGTGTGCAGACAACCAATTCATTCCCAATATCACGTTGTATTCGGATATAGGTAATAGGATCAAATCGGCAGGAAAATTTATCTCATCAATCTTAACTTCGCATGCATTATAGATAATATCTGTTATCTGACTTGCACCCATAGGAGTTGACACTTCTAGACATATAGGCATATGTTCCATGCATGCATGCAGTTTGTGTTCAAAATGCGGTGCAACAAATGAATGCGTTGATCCAGGGTCGAACAATATTTTAGTGTAGTGGTTAGATACTAGAAGCGTACCTTCCACCACATCTGTTGCCTCCGAAGCCTCCTGTCCGGCTAGTGCAAAAGCTCGAGCGGGCATCCTTGCCCGATTACCTTGGCCATTTCCCGGCTTCTGTGGCTGCGTCTGTTTGGTTCGGTCATCGTGCTTGGCAATCTTGCGGTGTGCTGATTACTACCCACAACACAAACACCTTCCTTGTTTACGCCAACATCGTTGGCGTATGTCCCGGTTTACGGCAATGTGCACACACTTGTCCCGCTTTCCTTGTCTTGTCTCTTTCCTTTATCTATTTTGTTAATCGGTCCCTTCAAAACTTAGCGGTTTAGATGGTTGTCCCACATCTGTCCTCTTAAGATCGTTTCGATGGCCTACTCTGCTGAATCATCCAATACGGTTCGATCCCGACTCAATGCGGAGAGCGCCTTTACCGCGGCCGAGTAGGTTCTCGATTCAACATCAACGATTGTTTTACGTTCCGCTTCAATCCTCGAGTGAACTTGTAAAGCTTATCCTCTTCGGTAATGATTGTCCCCGAGCATACTTGGACAATCGGTGAAATCGGACTTGATTGAGCTACATCGGGTTCCTTGCCTCAATCTGGAATTCATCTCGGTGCGCTTCTTTCACAACCTGTGGAATATACTTGTTCATTGAACTCGGCAAGAAATTTCCCCATGTTCGACTACCCGGTCCTGTTCCCATCTCCTTTCAACTGCCCTCCACCAGTCTCTAGCAGCCGATTCCAGACGAAATACGGCGAGTGTGACTTTCTGCTTGTCGGAGTATTGGAGAGCATTGAAGATATTCTCCAACTTCTCTACCCATTCTTCTGCTTTCAAATTGTCCGGCTCTCCCAAGAAGGCTGGGGGGTCGAACCGCATAAATTGCTCCAACGTGCGATCGTTCGCCTCTCTGCGGGTTCGAGCACGGGGTTGAGGCTCACTGTTGCCTTCATGAAAACTAGTATTTGCTGTAAGGCTTGTGCGGTCAAATTGTCTCCTGCAGCAGGTGGAGGAGGCGGTGGTGATTCAGGAGAGGGTACCCGGTCCCTTGGTACATCATCAACCCCTCGTGGAACGCGACGAGGTCTCCCACGTCCTTGATGTTCAGCCATTCTGTATCTTGAAGCGTTAGTTGCGATTCACGAGTAAATGAATACAATAATTATTCGCGTAAAGCAAGTGATATCGCAGGGAAAGTAACAACAAACACAAGATACTGAATAAATAGCAAAAGGCATATCCATTAACGTAAAACTTGAATACACCCATAGTACAACAGTAGAATACTGAGTCAAGATACATCGGAAACAAAATACAACAGAATCTAGTACAATAGAAGGTAATGTACAACACTGGAATAAGCGTCTACAACAACGAAGTGCAAACTAACAATCGCCTAACTAATCGGTGAGATCGCCATCATCATCGCCGCAGTATGTCCATAATCGGGGGTCGGGTGAGGTGGCGCCTCGACCTCGGCCAATCCACGAAGTCCAACCACTTTGCTCGAATCCCCGAGCCTCATCGAGTGGAGCGCCTCGAGTGCCTCGGGCTCTCCAATGTCGATCGGATCCTCCTCGGGATTCTCCTCGGGATCCTCCTCGGGATCCTCCTCGGCGTCAGTACGGGCTCCACCTCGGGTGGTGGCAATGGCCGAGCATTAGGCCAAAGCGACCTCCGGTGCGCGTCTCTCGAGCTAGGGCCTGTGTAAGGTCCTCTATGATCGTCATCCGCTTGATGAGGGTCTCTCTCAAGCGCTCGACGGTGTCGCAAGATAGGCGGGCGTCAATCTCCCATTTCTCGCGCGGCGTCACTTGCCCTCTTCATCTTCTCTCTCGCATGTTATCCAGGCGCTCCCGGATACTCAGATAGGTCCTCCCCGCTCTTATGGTGTTGTCGTGGTCCTTGATGACAATGGTCAGCTCGCTCTTTTCATCTTGGCTCCTCGCCAAGCGCCGAGTCGTCCCTATTACGCCGCGCTCCCGGCTAGCTCGAGGTCGCGATCACTCTCCGGTGCCAATCATCGGTGCCGGTAATATTCCCGCTCAAAGACGGGCATGGAAAACATCCCACCATGAAGGCGGCGCCGCGATCCATCCCGATCGACAAAACTAAGGCGGAATATCAAAAGGTAGAGGAAAGATAGGGAGAGAATAAGGAAAGAACGAATAAGGGAAATCAGTCAAGAATCAACTAAGTCAAAACAAGTATGACTATGAAATCTCAAAATATGAGTTCTAACTTAGTTCAAACATCAATAAGGCGGTTCTATGCCAATTTGAAATCGATTTCACACTTAATTGGTTAAGTCGCGGTACCACCCAAAACATAGACCGAGGGTCCTATCCTGGGTCAGCTCGGTGTAAGTTTCCATCTTACTAGCCGAGCTCTGATACCACTCTAACTGTCACGCCCCAAACGGAACGCAACGACGATCCACAACTTAAATACAATAACCAAACAGTCTAGACAAATATCAACGAGAACCCAATGAAACAGAGTCTAAATAGCAACGGAAATAAATAACAAGTACAGATACAACTTACAGTCCACAATCCATAATCCAAATTACATACCCGAAAAATCAACCAAATATAACATCTTAAAGTCAAGGGTCCTACGCCCTTCAGTTACAAACTGGAATGGAAAGAAATACAAGAGTCCAACAACAACACAAGAAAAGAGTCCAATCAACAAGAAGAAGAAGTAGTAAATCCAACAAGCGGAGTACAAGGTCTCAATCCAGGGCCGGTTCAGCATCTTCAACGAAATCCTCAGGTTAGAAAATAGGTGGGGATGAGACAGAAATCTCAGTGGATGGGGTGATCGTGTGCAAGTGTGGCGAAATATATAGTTAATTCGAGAAAACAGTTATATGAAAATGCGTGAGTATGATGCATGAATTCACACACAGTCCACAAGCGTAGTGTAAAATATATTTAAGTAATATACTTATACAGTTCAAGAAAACAGTTCATGGTCACACAGGCACTATGTGATTCAGTCAAGACAGGTAGGATTGCGTACGGAAATGTAACGCCAATCCCATGTAAGGCAATTAAGGGTTGCGTACGGATTTGTAGCGCCAACCAATGCAAAACAAGTAGTGGTTGCGTACGGATTTGTAGCGCCAACCAAACGGGTCCGATAACTCCGGAATCGTGTGGATCAGACAGCGATTCCTTCGTTCTTCCTTGTAACTCCCCAGGTAGGATGGTCCAAGACCAGCCACCTTATCGCTCCATAGGCAAAGACAAAATCCACAGTGGAGCTTGCAAGGCTCGGATCTGTCATAATCATGATTATACCTCAAGTACTACGACCCGCTTCCCTTGGACACTCCGTCCTCGCCATGGGATTAGGGCGATGGGGCCGAAGAGTGGAATAGCAGCCGAGCTGCCTTCCATCCCTGACGTATCCATTCCGACTCTGAGCTCGACACACCAAGTTGACTCAGGCAGGAAAGTAAATAAGTACAGGCAGTCAACCATGCAGTCGAGTATTATTGATTCAGGGAAGCAGTTCAGGAAAATTTTTGAAAAGCGCGAGTGGCAATTATGGCGTTGGTGGAGTATTTGGATAAAGATGATCATCAAAAGGATAAGCAATCTTCGATATCTTGAAAGATCAGGTGGAACATATGTCCCGTTATAGATTCGAAATCGCAAGGCGAGGAAGTCGCTCCGCGATCGGGTATTAATCGGTCAAATTGATCCGATAAGTCAAGGGTTTTTGGGAAAATAAAATACTTTAATTAAATCTCCAAGTAAGAGGGTCCAGGGCTATTTTAGTAAAAGAGAAAATAATTTGAGTTAGGTCCTTTATAAAAGAAAAATTGTAATTTAGCCCCGTTTTGTAAAAACCAACACTTTTGGGGTTAAAAATTGAATCAATAAATATCCCGACCTTGAAAAATTATGAGGTCAGTTCCTAAATTCTCTAAATTGTTCAAAGATTCAGGTTTTTAAAGTTTTGAGGTCGAGTTTTTATAAAATTCTCACATTGGCCCCAAATTTGCAAAAATTGCCAATTCGGACCTTAAGTTTAAAATAATCGGAACTCACAAACCGGAAGGGCTTTTAATATGATTCCAGTTGGCAAATGGCACTAAGGTTAGTGGGATATTGGGACAAAAGCAGTTTCTAAAAGAAATAAGTGTAGGTCTTTTAACTTTTGAAAATATCATTTTTGTCCCATTTTGAAATAATTAGCTTTAAGGCTTTTAGGGGTCCAACTGTCATGAAATTTGAACCTTGGGTCTAAAATATAATTAGGTTATAGTTAAGTTAGTATTTCCAGGTGCATGGACTGCATAAGTCCTGGAAATTTCATTTGGGTCCTTAAATTTAGTATTTTACACATTAGTCCCTCAATTTTAGTAAAATTGTTTTCCAAGCCCTAACCACTTGGATTTTTGGAATACTTTTAAAATATGTAATTCCCAGTACCTTAAGAGTAAAAATTTCAAATTTTAAAGTTTAGGTCTGGTGCAGTTTTAAAAATTGCAAAGTAGCCCTTAAACTTTCAAAATTTTACAATCTAGTCCTTGGGCTTTTAAAAGTTGATTTTATTTATCTTAAAACTCTTAAAACTTTATTAAAATGTACAAAAGTCATTTTTGAACCTGAGAACAGTCCCAAAAATCGAAATTTGCAGAGGGGTCCTTTAACTTTTATTTTCTTGCAATTTAGTCCACCAACTTTTGATTTTTACATTTTTAAGTCCAAAATTGAAATTTAATCAATCATGCTCGACTTGTCCAGGTTATAAGTAATCCAAAACATAGATTTTAAAGATCATACACATGCATGTCCAATACATACAAGAATTCATCAAATAAAACATTAAATTGCACATGCATGCACCTAAAATTCAATAAATAGTAATTTTGAGCAACTCTTGAGAATTTTCATGACTTGATACATAAAATTGACATGCAATACATAGATTATATATATCTCAAGGCTCATGATCAAATTTTCTACATGCATTTTAATAAAACACCTAATAGTTGGAAAATATTTTTCCACCCACCTTAAAATTGGAAATTGTGAAATAAAAGGATAAATTTCACAATTTTTGGATGAGGCTTCTTAGGTCAGCCCCTAAGTCAAGAAATTTCAAAAATTTGAAGTTAGAAAAATGAGAGAAAAATTAAGGAGAAAAAGAAGGAAATAAGGAAATGAGAAGGACTACACTTTACCTTGTGTAGTAGGTGTTTGGAGACTAGTTGAAGCTTTAAAATTGGAAATTTTGGTTCAAATTTCCTTATTTCTCAAAAATGAAAAAGGGGTGTTAAAATTTGAAAAAAAAAAGAAAGAAGAGGAAAGAAGGGGTCTAGTACTCAATTCTTACCTTGTAGTCCAAATTCCTCTACTAGTTCTTCTTCAAGTTTGAAGTCCTTCTTCAAAATGATGTCAAGCTCTAATCTTCAAAGTATTATAAATGTACCTCCAAATCAAATTCAAACTTAAGTTAAGAGGTGAAAGGAGGTAGCTAGAGGATATCAAGATGAATTAGAGAACAAAATTTCATACCTTGTGAAGGGGGGGTGTTCGACTTTTTTGAAGAAATAGGGGAAAAATCTTGATAATTTTCTAAGTGTTGAAGAAGAAGTAAGAAGAAAGAGTACAGAGAAGTTGGGAGTTTAGAGAGAAGGAGGAGGATTTTGTGTAGGAGATGAATGTGCTAGTGAAAATTTTTAACCAAATTTTTGTAAAAATTGGCCTTGTGGCCGTCCCCATGAGTGAGAGAGGGATATATTTTTTTGATTAATTGTGTCTTGCATTTTGCCTCATGCATGGGGAACATTTTGAAGGTCAAAGGTATGTGCATGAGAATGTTTGAATGGAATGTTGGAAGACTTCCAACATGTTGGCAAAAATAATATTAAAGAAGTAATGTAAGAGATGATGTGTATAATATTTGAATTAATGGTATAATTATACACAAGATGACTAATATAAGGTGTAGGTATACAAGAGTTGGATGATATTTTTACTCCAAAATTTCCATGTTGGCCGTCCACTATGAGGGCATTATGGTAATTCCATATATTTTTTTTTGGTCCCAAATTTGATGATAATAGATGAAATATATCAATCTCCAAATTAATTAGTGATTTCCTTGATCACTTATAAGTCTCATGATCACTTAATCTAAATCAAAATCTTAATTCTATAAAGTAAAAGTCTCTAAAATAAATAGTCTCTTAAAATTCTAAGGTGGCTAATAAATACAAAAATAGAAATAATGATCAATAAAGTGATCATAAATGCAAAATAGAATTAATAAATGATCATGATTACAAGTAATAAATAAAATGAAATAAATTGCAAAATATATATATCATTAATATTTACCCGTCAAAGTGACGTGGTAAAATAGTCGATCAAATACATAGACGATAAAAGATCAATTATACGCTCGAAAAATCGGGGGCTTCACAACATCACTGTGGTACACTTGAGTATTTTATAAATAGTTTGCGGAAGCATAAACAAAAAATAATTTAAATACTAAAATGTGGGCTTAACAAATTTCCTAAATAAACTTAAGAGTAACAAAGGTGATAATGGTTTGATAAGAGTTACGCATTAATAAATTCATATTACATCACCATAATTTGTTTACTAGAAACACAGGTAATCGTAAATATTTGGGAAATATAGAACAATGCCCACGATGCCAGACCCCTACGCCTCAGCTCCCTGTTCATCATCATTATCTGAAATGTAAAAATATTTGAAGGCGTGAGTTGTGAAACTCAGTGGGAAACGTAAGAAGTTACACTATATAGGTCAAATAATCATAATGCAATAAAAATCATTTTCTGACACCGAGGGGTATCCCCACCCGTTGGCAGCATACATATGGCTCTCGGCCTTTTCTGACACCAAGGGGTCATCCCCCACCCGTTGGCAGCTTACATATGGCTCTCGGCCTTTTCTGACACCGAAGGGTCATCCCCCATTCGTTGGCCGCTTATAAATAGCCCGTAGGCACATTTTAGCAATTATAAAGAGTTGATAAATATAGTATAACAGTACGACATGCTTACAAAATTAGAAGTTTACCCACCTTTGAAGTTTAATAGAATGCTAGTGATGAAATTGATTGTATGAGACCGTATCCGATTGGGCCGCACCTAACACAATTAAATTCTTTAACTTAATGACATAGGACAAATTATATACTTATTGAGTAATTTAGTCTCTTATGCTAAGTGTATCGAATACGTTCCATAAAGTCAAGTATCCTAAAAAAATAGGATTTTCGGTTCCATTTTAAAAACTTAAAAAAACGAAAGGTGACCAAAGTCAATGGTCAAAGTCAAAAATTCAAAGTCAAAGTCAATGGTCAAAGTCAACATAAAAATCAAAGTCAAAGTATGACAAGTTCAATTCAATTAATCCGTATTTAATCACCTAAAAACAATTAATCGACTAACTACCCGTTTTAGATAAAATTACCGATTAATCGATTCCTTAATCTATAAAATCATAAATCAACTTTAAACTCTCTACTTATTCAAAAATAACACCTCGTCTCGAAAATTCTCATAAATATCTTTGCAACATAAATTTTTAAGAAAATCCTTCCGAAATTTCACGTTTCCCGAAAATTCACTTTACGTCACTTTGTTATCTCATCGCCTCGTAACCCGAACCTACTAACCTAACACTTAGCATCGACTTTTCAAAAAGTAGCATTGGTTTGCGTGAAAGAAAAAGCATATGTCTCATCATCACCTTTACGTCAAATCGGTCGATTTTTCATAAATATCTATATCTACCTATCAACCACCCACCCTACCAACCTATCTACTCACCCTACTCACTATGGCAGCCCTCCTACACCTCCACCACTGCCAAAACCATCCACCCTCAGCCAGTGGTGCTGCCGCCACCTCCGGTGGCCGGCGATTTGCCCCGACGGGGTGTATTTCGCCGTTTCTCGCCTCGATTCGATATTTTCGATTCTCTAACTCTAAGCACTAAATTTTAATCACTTTTTAACCTCAAAAATCACTTTTAAAACTGATTATGTTCATAAAAATCCATCCTCAAACCTTAAGCTTTTATCTTCAAAAATGGTAAATCAAAGAAACCAAAAATCACTAAATATTTAAGTTCATCTACTACTTTTAATTTTTCTCCAACAATTACTTAAAAATCTTCTAAATATCATCTTAAAACATTAATATCATACTTAAATCATTATAAATTAAATAAAGCTCCAAATCAAAAACAAAATCAAGAATTATCACCTTAAATCACTAAACTACATTTAAACATGCTTAAACTATATAAATCATCAACTTAATTTTTTTTTCTTAAACGTCCATTACCTGATCCAAAAGGTAATATTTTTTCATTTTTAAAACAATATTAAAACACATAATCATGCTCCTACTAGTTAGATATAACACAATTTATAAATAAAAAGTGAAATAAAAATTATTTATATAAAAATAATCATAAGGGCTGAATTTTAAAGCTCCACAAAATGAGGTTTTAATCTAGATATTTTCATCATCAAAGTTCATTTCTATGATTTATTATAGCATAGGATCATCCTCCTAAAAAGATTTAAAGAAAAGACAAGAAATAAAGAAAATATGAAGAAAATATTACCTTTGAAGCTTCCTTCAACAATGGAGGATTTTGTTCTAAGTATGGAATGTGAAGGTGAAGTAAGGGTGTTGGGGGATTTTATAAAACAAAACAAGAGGGTTTGGGGTAGAAAAATCCATTTTGCCCTCTTTTAAAATTATTAAAAAATTAATATTTTGAAAATCCTTAAATAAGCTATTATTATTTTTAAAAATCCCGAGAGTTAATTAAAACTCATTTTTCATAAATTAAATGGTCACTAATAATAATAAAATATGAGGTAGAAATTTAGTCTTTAATTCCAAAAATATAAATAAGCACTTTAGTGAAAATCTCCAAAAATTCACTTAATCGGTCCAAAAATCTCGATCCTAAAATTTAAGTCTGAAATTATATAATAATATCAATAATATGTCATTGTGATGTCCATTCATATCCATTATCGTAGTTATGGGCGCAATCGGTTTCCGGATGCTCAAAATAAATAAAATGCATAAAGCAAGTAAATCGCACATTTCAAATGTAAACTAGATATTTGATGCAACATTATTCATTAATATTAATTTAAAAGTTTCATGTAATTAAAAAGGGTTGGGTCGTCACAACCATCCCTACTTAAAAAAAATTTCGTCCTCGAAATTCAACTTACTTAGTTATGAATGTTTGGATACTTAGCTATGATCTCTTCCCCTCTCTCCCAAGTAGCCTCTTCCCTACCATGTCGGCTCCACTGTACTAATACTAGGGGTACTTCTCGATTTCTCAACTTATGTACTTTCTTTCCCAAAATAGCGACAGGGCTTTCCTCATAAGCAAGGTTATTACTGACATCAAGTTTCTCATGGTTAATGATGTGACTTGGGTCGGCAACGTACTTCCTAAGCATAGATGCTGCAAGTTCAGGACGTAGTGCCAAATGGTAAGCGACATCTCCTATCCTATCCAAAATTTCAAATGGTCCAATGCACCGTGGCCCCAACTTCCCTTTCTTCCCAAAACGGACAACTCCCTTCAACGGTGCAACCTTAAGAAACACCCTATCATTTACTTCAAATTGTAGGTCCTTTCTTCTTCTATCAGCGTAACGTTTCTGTCGGTCTTGTGCTGCCTTAATTCTATCTCGAATCTTAGCAATCACTCCAACTGTTCTCTCAATAATCTTGGGTCCAAAAATCCTACGTTCACCAACTTTATCCCAATTAGCTGGTGATCTGCACTTTCTTCCATACAATGCTTCATATGGTGCCATCTTGATAGTAGCTTGGTAACTGTTATTGTAAGCGAATTCCACAAGTGGTAGATATGTCTCCCAACTCCCATCAAGATCCAACACAACTGTTCTGAGCATGTCTTCCAATGTCTGAATTGTTCTTTCTGACTGACCATCCATTTGCAGATGATATGCGGTGCTAAACTTAAGCTTCGTCTTCATAGCTGCATGTAGACTTTTCCAAAATTTTGATGTGAAATGAGGATCACGATCTGATACAATAGATACTGGCACTCCATGAAGGCTAACAATATTCTCAATGTAAAGCTGAGCAAAACGATCCATAGTGAAAGGCATCCTTACCGGTATAAAATGTGCGCTCTTCGTGAGTCTGTCTACGATAACCCATATTGCCTTATTTTTCTTTACGGATCTTGGTAGTCCTGTCACGATATCCATAGTAATGTGTTCCCATTTCCATTCGGGAATATCTAGGGGGTTCAATAATCCTGATGGTCTCTGATGTTCGGCCTTCACTTGCTGGCAAATGAGACATCTCTCCACAAATTTTCCTATTGTCCGCTTCATATTCCTCCACCAGAAAATTTCTCTCAAGTCTCTATACATCTTCGTTCCTCCTGGATGAGCAGTATAAGGTGTATTGTGAGCTTCATCAAGAATTTCCTTTCTCAAATCCTCATCCTTTGGCACGCATAATCTTTCATCATAGACTAGCGTTTCATCTGCCGCAATTGCAAATCCCTGAATGCTTCCTGCGAGTACCCGTTGCTTCATCTTGTTGAGAAAAATATCTGTTTTCTGAGCATCCTTTATTCGTTGCCTCAAGGTAGGTTGTACTGTCAAGGATGAAATCATCGCATCTTCCTGATTAGGTGGTCTTAAAATTTCCAACCTTAGATTGGAAAAGTCTCTTAATATTGATTCTTGTTGTGTGAGCAAAGCTGCAATCTGCCCGCTGTTCTTTCTACTGAGTGCATCTGCCACAACATTTGCCTTTCCAGGGTGATATTGAATGGTACAATCATAATCCTTCACCAATTCTAACCACCTTCTCTGACGCATATTCAACTCCTTCTGAGTGAAGAAGTACTTCAAGCTCTTGTGATCCGTGAAGATCTCACACTTCCCACCATAAAGATGATGACGCCAAATCTTTAAGGTGTGAACTACTGCCGCTAGTTCCAAGTCATGAGTGGGGTAGTTTTGTTCATGTGTTTTTTAACTGTCTTGATGCAAATGCAATGACCTTGCCATTTTGCATTAGCACACATCCTAATCCAAGTTTTGACGCATCTGTATAAATTACAAATCCTTCGGTTCCATCTGGAATTGTCAAAATAGGAGTTGTTACTAATCTTTGCTTAAGCTCTTGAAAGTTATTTTCACACTGGTCGGTCCACTGAAATTTCTCACTCTTCTTGGTCAAGTGTGTAAGTGGCTTGGCGATTTTTGAGAAATTCTGGATAAATCTTCTATAATATCCAGCTAACCCTAAGAAACTTCGCACTTCTCCTACGTTAGTCGGTGCTTTCCAATTCAATACTGCCTCCACTTTGGATGGGTCTACTTCAATTCCATTGGCAGTGACAATGTGTCCTAAAAACACAACCCTGTCTAGCCAAATTTCACACTTGCTGAATTTGGCATAAAGTTTCTCCTACCGCAACGTTTCTAGCACAATGCAGAGATGTTCTTCATGTTGTTCCTTATCTTGCGAGTATATCAAAATATCGTCTATGAAGACCATAACAAACTTATCCAGATAAGGATGAAACACCCTATTCATCAAATCCATAAACACTGCTAGCGCATTTGATAATCCAAAAGGCATAACGGTAAACTCAAAGTGACCGTATCTGGTTCTGAACGCTGTTTTAGGGATATCACAATCATTGATCTTCAGTTGGTGGTATCCTTATCTCAAGTCAATTTTGGAGAACACACTGGCTCCTTTCAATTGATCGAACAGATCTTCTATCCTAGGCAAAGGATATTTATTCTTGATAGTCAGCCGGTTCAAGTCTCGATAATCTATACACATTCTAAAAGATCATTCTTTCTTCTTCACAAATAGTACTGGTGCTCCCCAAGGTGAAACACTAGGTCGGATAAATTTCTTATCCAACAAGTCTTGAATTTGGATCTTTAGTTCTTGTAATTCCTTAGGCGCCATTCTGTATGGTGCCTTAGACACTGGTGCCGCTCCTGGCACTAAATCTATGGTGAATTCAACTTGACGATCTGGGGGAATCCCCGGTAAATCATCGAGGAATACATCTAAAAATTCTTTAACCACTGCTTCATCTGTTGCTTTCCTTTCCTTCGTGTCTTTCCCCTTTATGTTCACCAAAAATCCTTGGCAATCTCTCTTTCGAAGCATTCTGATAGCTTTTATTGCTGACACGAACTTTACTCTTGTGTTGGTCTTTGCTCCATGAAAGACAGATCGATTCCCATTTGATCCTTCAAATTCAATTTCTCTATCATAACATTTAATAATGGCTCGGTTCTTACTTAACCAATCTATACCCAATATAACATCGAAGTCTCTCATTTCTAGCACGTACAAATCAGCTTTCATTTGTTGTCCACTAATAGTAAGTTCTACTTCTCTCGCAGTTTTCATAGTCTTAATAGTTTCTCCTCAGGGAATACTTACTTCTAATGCTTCATTATTATCACAACAGTTTAGTCCAAGTTTTTTTCTAAAGTTCTCAGACATGAATGAATGTGAAGCTCCAGTATCAAATAATACAAGTGCATGTATATGAAATACGGGTAACATACTTGTCATAGTTTCATTTTCCTCTAGCGCTTCTTCATTAGTCAGAGCGAAAACACGAGCTTTACCATTCTTGTCTTGGGGATGTCCCGGGCCTTGTTGAGGGCCTCCTATTCTTATTCCTGATGGGACCCGATTTCCCGCATTTGGGCAGTTTTCAATCCTGTGCCTCGGTTGGTGGCACTTAAAACATAGCCCTTTCCCAGCTAAGCACTCGCCAAAGTGGTACTTCTGGCAAGTAGAGCATTGGGGTACATTTCCACGGTTTGGAACTTGGCTCCCAGTTGGTTTGAACCTTCTGATTGGAGGAACGGAATTTCCTTTTTGAGGAGGAACCCATTTCCTCTTTCCCGTGTGATCAGGTGGTGCAGGGGTCTGATCAAGATTCAAACTATAGGATATGATTTGAGACCTCTCAATCACTTCCCTGTAGGTGGGCAACCTTAAACCTGATACGATACTCCAAATTTCTGGCCTTAACCCTCTTTCAAATCTCCTCGCCTTCATCCCATCTGTGTTCACCATATGGGGTGCAAATCTAGACAATTGATTGAATTGTCTTTCATATTCCATCACTGGTAACCTTCCTTGTTTTAAGTTAACAAATTCAGTTTCTTTTTTATCCCTAACCGATTCCAGAAAATAACGATCAAGAACCATCCCTTTAAACTCATCCCACGTCAACTCCCTTTTCTGCCCATCTGTCAGTATCCTTTTGTGCGACGTCCACCAGTGGGCCGCACTTTCAGCTAACTGAAACTTTCCACAAGACACTTTCTGTGTTTCCGAACACTCTAGGTGATCAAAAATTCTTTCTAATTCCATGATCCACTCCTCAGTTATTGTAGGACCCTCATTTCCGTGGAGTCTTGGTGGTGTGAATCGTCTAAATTGTTCAACGATTTCGTTGGTGTGTGGCGCCCCTCGTGGTGCAATTGGTGCATTCTGGGGAGTCACTTGTTGAACAATACCCTGTAGGGTAGTAAGAAAGTCCTTTGCAAATTCTGCCCCGGTTGCTCCAACCACAGGAGCTGCTGGTTCGGGTTCTGCTACATGCTCACTCGCAGTTGAGTCGATTGAGCTCCCTTTCTGCCCTAGGCCTACCACGTTGTCTTCTTGGTGGTGCCATTTCCAATAATTAACTGCAATATCAAAATATCATAGTTAACTAGTGTAGACTCACTGGAGAGTATATCCCTAAGGCAAAATTTTAATAACTAAACCCAATTTTATTTTCCATCCAAAGATATAAATATTTTGTCAATTTATCTAAAAGCCAACTAATTGTCAGTCTTTTTTCGAGGACTAAGTTCAAAAGTATAAGTTCATGAAGCATCAAATGATCTAAGTTCAAAGTTCTTTTATTCAAGATGTTAAAAGCATCACTAGTTTTTCAAGATTTGTCGTACTAGTTCTCATAAAGTTTTTGTAAAGTTCCTCTAAATTTCTTCATAAATCATAGTCATTCTTGTATGAGGAACAAGTTCATTTCATAAAAATTCCTTAAAGTAATATGCAATAATCAAAGCATTTTATTAAAACATACCTTGGAGCGAGCGTAGGTTCTGCTAGCGTGGTCGTCATTCCCATTTTTCAGTAATTAAGTTCTTATGAAAAGAAATTTTTAAAGAAAAATCATTTCTAGTCTACAGAAACGTAGACCCGCTCTGATACCACTTGTAACGCCCCGAACCCATTTCGATTAGGAACATCACTGTGGTACACTTGAGTATTTATAAATAGTTTGCGGAAGCATAAAAAAAATAATAATTTAAATACTAAAATGTGGGCTTAAAAATTTCTTAAATAAACTTAAGAGTAACAAAGGTGATAATGGTTTGATAAGAGTTACGCATTAATAGATTCATATTACATCACCATAATTTGTTTACTCGAAACACAGGTAATCGTAAATATTTGGGAAATATAGAACAATGCCCACGATGCCAGACCCCTACACCTCAGCTCCCGGTTCATCATCATTATCTGAAATGTAAAAACATTTGTAGGCGTGAGGTGTGAAACTCAGTGGAAAATGTAAGTAGTTACACTATATAGGTCAAATAATCATAATGCAATAAAAATCATTTTATGACACCGAGGGGTATCCCCACCCGTTGGCAGCATACATATGCTCTCGGCCTTTTGTGACACCGAGGGGTCATCCCCCACCCGTTGGCAGCTTACATATGGCTCTCGGCCTTTTCTGACACCGAAGGGTCATCCCCATCCGTTGGCCGCTTATAAATAGCCCGTAGGCACATTTTAGCAATTATAAAGAGTTGACAAATATAGTATAACAGTACGACATGCTTACAAAATTAGAAGTTTACCCACCTTTGAAGTTTAATAGAATGCTAGTGATGAAATTGATTGTATGAGACCGTATCCGATTGCGCCGCACCTAACACAATTAAATTCTTCAACTTAATGACATAGGACAAATTATATACTTATTGAGTAATTTAGTCTCTTATGCTAAGTGTATCTAATACGTTCCATAAAGTCAAGTATCCTACAAAAAATAGGGTTTTCGGTTCCATTTAAAAACTTAAAAAAATGACAGTTGACCAAAGTCAATGGTCAAAGTCAAAAATTCAAAGTCAAAGTCAATGGTCAAAGTCAACATAAAAATCAAAGTCAAAGTATGACAAGTTCAATTCAATTAATCCGTATTTAATCACCTAAAAACAATTAATCGACTAACTACCCGTTTTAGATAAAATTACCGATTAATCGAATCCTTAATCTATAAAATCATAAATCGACTTTAAACTCTCTACTTATTCAAAAATAACACCTCGTCTCGAAAATTCTCATAAATATCTTTGCCACATAAATTTTAAAGAAAATCCTTCCGAAATTTCACGTTTCCCGAAAAATCACTTTACGTCACTTTGTTATCTCATCGCCTCGTAACCCGAACCTACTAACCTAACACTTAGCATCGACTTTTCAAAAAGTAGCATTGGTTTGCGTGAAAGAAAAAGCATATGTCTCATCATCACCTTTACGTCAAATCGGTCGATTTTTCATAAATATCTATATCTACCTATCAACCACCCACCCTACCAACCTATCTACTCACCCTACTCACTATGGCCTGCCAAAACCGTCCACCCTCAGCCAGTGGTGCCGCCGCCACCTCCGGTGGCCGGCGATTTGCCCCGACGGGGTGTATTTCGCCGTTTCTCGCCCTCGATTCGATATTTTCGATTCTCTAACTCTAAGAACTAAATTTTAATCACTTTTAACCTCAAAAATCACTTTTAAAACTGATTATGTTCATAAAAATCCATCCTCAAATCCTTAAGCTTTTATCATAAAAAATGGTAAATCAAAGAAACCAAAAATCACTAAATATTTAAGTTCATCTACTACTTTTAATTTTTCTCCAACAATTACTTAAAAATCTTCTAAATATCATCTTAAAACATTAATATCATACTTAAATCATTATAAGTTAAATAAAGCTCCAAATCAAAAACAAAATCAAGAATTATCACCTTAAATCACTAAACTACACTTAAACATGCTTAAACTATATAAATCATCAACTTAATTTTTTTTTTCTTAAACGTCCATGACCTGATCCAAAAGGTAATATTTTTCATTTTTAAAACAATATTAAAACACATAATCATGCTCCTACTAGTTAGATATAACACAATTTATAAATAAAAAGTGAAAAAAAAAATTATTTATATAAAAATAATCATAAGGGCTGAATTTTAAAGCTCCACAAAATGTGGTTTTAATCTAGATACTTTCACCATCAAAGTTCATTTCTATGATTTATTATAGCATAGGATCATCCTCCTAAAAAGATTTAAAGAAAAGACAAGAAATAAAGAAAATATGAAGAAAATATTACCTTTGAAGCTTTCTTCAACAATGGAGGATTTTGTTCTAAGTATGGAGTGTGAAGGTGAAGTAAGGGTGTTGGGGGATTTTATAAAACAAAACAAGAGGGCTTGGGGTAGAAAAATCCATTTTGTCCTCTTTTAAAATTATTAAAAAAATTAATATTTTGAAAATCCTTAAATAAGCTATTATTATTTTTAAAAATCCCGAGAGTTAATTAAAACTCGTTTTTCATAAATTAAATGGTCACTAATAATAATAAAATATGAGGTAGAAATTTAGTCTTTAATTCCAAAAATATAAATAAGCACTTTAGTGAAAATATCCAAAAATTCACTTAATCGGTCCAAAAATCTCGATCCTAAAATTTAAGTCTGAAATTATATAATAATATCAATAATATGTCATTGTGATGTCCATTCATATCCATTATCGTAGTTAGGGGCGCAATCGGTTTCCGGATGCTCAAAATAAATAAAATGCATAAAGCAAGTAAATCACACATTTAAAATGTAAACTAGATATTTGATGCAACATTATTCATTAATATTAATTTAAAAGTTTCATGTAATTAAAAAGGGTTGGGTCGTCACAACAACAACAATAACAATGAGGCAATATGAAAAGTACCAACGCCGCAACCACTAAGAGCTATTAGGGATTCTTTTCAACCTATGTTGAAGGGATAGTACAACCCCCTATAAATGCAAATAATTTTGAGTTGAAACCTGCTCTAATCAGCATGATTCAACAATGCAATAGATGATCTAAACACTCACATGTCTATTTTCTTGGAGATTTGTGATACTAATCAAAATGAACGGGGTCACCGATGATGCTATCAGAATGAGACTATATTTTTTTTCTCTCTCTAAGATAAAGCTAGAATGTGGTTACAATCATTTCCACTTGGTAGTATCACAAGTTGGGATTACCTCACTTAGAAGTTTCTTGCTAAATTCTTCCCACGAAGCAAAACACTACAGCTAAAGAGCAAAATTACACAATTCAAACAGATGGATTTTGAACCTTTATATGAAGCATGAAAAAGGTTTAAAGATCTTATGAGAGAGTCTCCACAATATGAATACGAGGACTGGAAGAAATAGGTATAATATTTTTATAATAGTTTAAATGGAAAAACTCATACTATCATTGATGCAGCTGTTGATGGTTCTGTGATGGGAGGAAAAATATGTAGAGAAGTCCAAGTTATACTTGAAAATATGGCAACCAACAGTTACCAATATCCTTCGAAAGATCAATGGCAAAGAAGGTACGTGGAGTGATGGAATTAGATGCATTTACTATAGTGGTTGCACATGTTTCCACTTTGACAAAACAGTTAGCTATTTGTAACCCAACAACTAATCAAAACTGAGGTGAAGGGAGTTCCATCGCACAATTGACCAATGGCACGGATGACACAAATGAGAAAATCAATGATGTGAACAATCGAAATTACAACTATAGGGGTAATATATTTGGCAACCAATTACTGACACATGTTTTGAATATTTTTGTGAGTGTTTTGTATGATGATTTGTGCATATTTTTGGCGTGTTTTACTTGTATGTTACATGTTTTAGTGTTATGTTGTGTTGTTTTATTGATTTTCTAGGTTTTGGTGAAAAAAATAAGTTTTGGAGCAAGAAACGTTAAAAAGTCATTTCGCGCAATTGCTGCAGTCATCGTATTTCGGACATAACGTTTTCATCCAAAGTCCAATTGACATGATTCATGTACCATTGGAAAGCTAAGACAAAGTTCTACAATGCCTACTTCTGCTACTAAATGCAAATGAAGATGTTTGGATGGGTTAAAATTATGTGCAAGTGGAAATAATGTGTTGAAATTTCAGAAATGACACATCTTAGTATTTGAGCATAGCTCTCTCTAGAAAATTGATATTGAGATCATTCGAGTGGCTATGAATAGAGTTGTCAAACAGACTGGGCTGACCCGGTGTCGGCTTGCCGGGCCAAATCAAAAAATCAGGCCGGGCTGGGACCCAAGAGCAAATTTGGACGTTTTGAGGATATGCGGTGGCGCACAATCGGCAAGGCAGTGCGATCACGCATGATTTGGCAAAGCAGGCTGCTTGCGCGTCGTGGTCGCATCGGTGACTTTTTGCCCACGTTACGTATTATCTAACTTGGTTAATAAAAATAGCGAATTATGTATGGATAGACCAAATCTATGAATACATGAGTTATCAGATATGGGCCTAGTTTTTACCTGTTTGTTATAATTGTTAATTGCATGATCAATTGGTTGATATTCTGCTTGCAAGTTTGATGAGATGATTCGAAATATTAGACATTTATCCATATCGTTTTCTCTGGGTTTAATTGTGTTTAGTTTTAATTGGTCTTTTTATTTGTTTTTCTTTAGTTAATTAAAATAACAAATGTTGTTAGAGTGTTTAAGATTTATTTTATGTTATTTGTGTTGCATAATAATTATTTGCCGGCTAAGTCTTCCATGAGAGATGACTTTGGTCAACTTGCTACCCTATGTTTGATCTTGTGCTCTTGCGAGCATCGCTAGATTTATTTTAGGTGTCTAGCAGTCGAACAAGATTTTGGCTTCGTTGCTAGGGAAGGCTTTAGACGTAATAATTATTGTGTTTATTTTCCGTGTTTCTAAATTAGGATTCTTTTTATTTGTTTCTAGTTTAGGTTTATTCCTCAGGTGCGTTTGATCTATTTTCCCAGTGTTGTTTATATAAGCACCAGGAATGACGACTAATCAAGAGCAACCATCACGACTTATATTAGAAGAGAACTTGAATTCTTTTATTCAAGTTAGTCAGCAAACTCAAGAGTGGAATAATAGATGGTTTGAATGCTTGGAGGCCTCTGTTAAGAGAACTGAGACTCAAGTCGGCCAATTGGCTATGCAAGTTGGTGAGGTAGCTCGACTTCTCATCAAAAAGGACATGTTGCCTAGTCAACAAGCGCAGGCTCAAGCCGATATTGATACTGAAATTGCTGAGATTTATGATAATAAAATTGAGTTTCCATATTCTGTTGTCTCGTCTAACTTTGCAGGTATTGATAAAATGGAAAAAAAGGATGATGCAAGTGAAGAAAGCACGAATATGGAGGCAAATAAGGGATTGTCCTTATACAAAACTGATAATCTTTACAAATCTCCTAATTCATCCCCAAGTCCACTCCCAAAGCAACAAGATCTAGGTAGTTTCATCATTAATATTGCTTTTTAGGAATGGTAAGAAATTCGAAGGTATGCTTGATCTCGGAACTGGAATTAACCTTATGCCTTACTCTATATTTAAACAGCTAAATTTAGGGAAATTGAAGTCCACCAAATTATGTTTGCAACTTGCTGATAGGCCACTTAGGTATCCTAAAGGTATTGTTGAAGATATCTTGGTCCAAGTAGGTGGTCTTAAAATTCTCATTGATTTTGTTGTCTTGGATATGGGAAAGGATAAAGGTAATATTAAGGATCATACCATTTTGTTTTGGTAGACCGTTCATGGCAACCACCCACACCATGATCGATGTCAAAAATAGAAAATTAAGTATGAATCTCTTGGAAAAAACTGTAACATTTTCAATTTCTGATATAGCTTGTAGCCCTGCCTATGCTTTGCCTAATAATTTTATTGTTGACGCTGCCAATTCTGCTGTGAATCTTATGGCAGGAACATAATGAAATTCAGCCGGATAAAAATTCCATGGTAGTAAAAAAGGTCTTGCTCGATGACCCACCATGATTTTCTTAGCTGATATCATCAAGCTAATGACGTTAAAAGAGCGCTTATTGGGATTGGGAGGCAACCCAATCATTTTCCCTTTGTGTGAGTTTGCATGTGGTGTTTTTGTGCATGTTAGTTTTATTTTTTTATTCATTTTAGTTTATATGTGATATTTTATTTTCCCTTCACATGGCTTTTGCAAAATTGACGGTTCACTTGATTGCTTTAATCGTTTGCCGATTATAGCACTTTCCAAGGATGTCTCTCTTTCCTTTTATTTTATTTTTTTACCACTACTACAGAAAAACATATAGTTAGCGGTTTACAGCCGGTGTCAATTAGTATAACGTTGTTAATGCCCCTGATGTTAAAAATAAGAACTTTCGAAAGCGGTTCAAAACTGATGTCATATCAGAAATAGACACCGGTCCCAGACCGCTGTCTAAAAGAATAAATATCCGCTCTCTAAGACCTTGATGTTAAAATGCTAAATTTACACATCAGTTTATAACCGCTTTCTAATAATTAATATACATCGAATTTCCACACCGGTTTTAAACCGGTGTTATTTAATTTAAAAGACACCGGTTCAAAACTAATGTCTTAGTGCACATATTTTAACACCGATTTTTTTGTTCATTTTTGCAAAGACAACGGTTTCGAACCGATCTCTACTCTATCAAATACAATAATTACAAATCGATGAGTTTTGTGTGAAATTTTCAAATTTGTACAAATCTACAAAATATCCATAGAAATAAGTAATTGTGATTCAAAATATTACAAAAATATATCATTCCACCAACCATCATGTATCCACTACAAATTCAACATGAAATCAAATTACATCAACCAACAAAAAGTATATATTCAACAAAAGACAATAATATCTAACACGTGTCAATCTTGCTCCTATTAGTCAAGCTTTCAAAGTGGATCTTGTCTAGAAGAAAATCCATTATATTAAGTACCTGAACAAAATAATATCACGCTCAATCGATTAACAATAAACAAATTGATTCTGCAATGCCTTCCATTTACAACAGAAATAATCAACACAGAGTAGTAAGACATGAATGTTGGTTTCCTCAACTCACCAAAACTCGATTGATTGATCATCGGTTTTTGTTCAATGATATATGTGCAAACTTTGCTACAAAACTAGTGGATGGGTTATCTAAGTAGGCGACAGTAGGCAACATCTGCATCAATGATAAACAAGAAAGGGAAATGGAATAGCATCAACAATAGGTCTAAGGTGGATTTGGAAAAGTAGGAAAATATTATTATTTCATGTTCAATTAATGGAAAGTTTCATTTGAAAAATAAACTGATAAATGACATGATGTGCATATTGAACATAATTATAAAGAAGGTAGTTCTCAGGAGAATAACAAACATCAATAGCTGCTGCTGGGTTAGGTTGCAATACAGTCCTATCCCTTGAATCTCGCTGGAACATGCGAATCTGCACAAAGAACAGGACAAATAAACTTCGAATCAACAGGGCTTCAAAGTTGTCAAACTATAACTAGTAAATACAAAATTAAATTGCAAATTCTATATCCAACTGAAAACAAAAATTGAAATAGAACACATAAAGGAAAACATAAATATCTTTTCAGGTACCCCAAAGCAAAAAGAAAGAAAATATACCTGGACAGAAGTTCTGGAGTCACACAAAAGCTGAACCAATGGAACAACAATAGCTTCATTCATAAATTGACATGCGCTGAAATTTTGAACCATACTTAAGCAAATAATAGAACAAGATAAAATAGGACTTATGTGCCATACGTTCTAATTCCTGAAGCAAACCTTGACAGAGTGAGAAACATTCTTCAAGAAAATGCACGCGGCAGCACGCACTTCAGTGCTATCATGAGCTAGTGCTTCGTTACAATATTTAACACCTACATAACGTTAACTATGAGCATATGGAGATGCTTCTACATAATGGAGTTGCAAATTATTTAATTATAATCTCCCTTGGGCAAGCCAATGGATATAATCTCAGAAAAATCGTGCAAAGGAAATATATTCCTCCCTACAGACGTCATACACCAATGAAAAAGGAAGGCTCTTTTATCAAGGATTGAAAACAAAGGATAGCAAGAAGGACCCAAAAAAAATACTAATGAAGGAAGCATCATCAGAAGTACACTAAATGACTAGTAATGCAGGAAGAGAAGACATTTCGATATGTTTCTAGCTTTCGTATCTATCTGTTGTCTTGGACAAGAAAAACTAAAAGAAAATATAAGCATAATCATTGGGATTTTATTTATTAACAATGATAAATGTAACTAACAGACTACTTTAATTCTTGATTAGAGGAATGAAAAAATTGTACTAAACTTTTACAAGATAGTAGAACAAACCATAATAGGGGAAAAAGATAAACAAAAAATCTAAGCAAATTTATATTTCACTCCTATTCAAGTTAAGTGGATGCTAGAGGCCATCATACTAAATTTAAGTCCTCATTTAGGGCTAGCATGATCTAATCTGATGACACATTTGTACCAAAAAAATAAAAGATAGAGTAAGCTAAAAAAACAGAATAAGCTTCAATACCGTGTAATAAACGGAACCTGAATATAGATTAAAAATTTCTACCTCTGTAGATATGCCGAAATTTCCATTCAATTCCATGCAAATCCTTAGCAACAAGCTCCTGTGAAGGTCTATGTTGTTTATAATCCTAAAACCATAACAAACATTTATTACAGTAAACCATGAGACATAAGCAAATCTTTCACCGTGAATTAAAATTAAGATAGATTTATACTGGGGAAAAAAGAAAAAAAAAGAAAGAGATCTCCATGATTTTAGCTACCAGAGGTGGAAAGCAATCCTCAGCCGCACGACGAGGAACCAAGAAGCCACCATGAGTGCTAGTATCAGAGGCTGTGAGAGTTTTACAGAACGTGGGGTGTCAGACTTCACTATGCCTTCAAGAGCTTCATCTTCAGCCTATGCTTTCGTCATGCCATCCCTCCATTTTTGGTCAATCTGCCAGAAATGAGTTACTTGCAAGGATGCACATTCAAGATTTTTTCCCATGAAAAGTAGAGCATCATATTTGCAGAATTAAAATCATTTCATCCCTAAGAAAGATAAAGCTACTAAATTTTCCAGTGTAACAATAAAATTTGGGCAGAGTCTTCGCAAGTTTGAGTACATCACGCAAAGGGGAAAGACATTGATACCCCTATTCAACTCAGTCATATTTTATTCAATTAATTCTTAAATCCTAATCTCCAAATCAATTTTATTTTGTCCACATTCATCAAGTTCACATACAGATCACATCATGTAACAAATAAGGCCTAAAGGAAATCTAGCTATTATTTTTACTTAAAGAAGACCACCTAACTTCACAAGCTGTACCAATTTCAATTCATGACAGAAACAGTAGGCACAAAGAACATATGATTAACACTCATAATGCACGAAAATTAACAAAACATTCATGATAAATTTCTGAAAAGAAAGAACTGTGAATTTAGTTACCAACTCTGGTGTGCTAACTGAGATGCCAAAATGGACGTAGCTTAAACTCAATCCTCATTTTACTGTCAGTATCATATGCCAAAAAAACATTTAATCAATTTTAGTTTCAATTATCTTAAAAGGAAAAATAAATAAATAACAAGGAGAAGTGGAAGATGTTGGAAATTTTGGTTTTGATAAAGTGGGTGTCGACCCGACTTTGACCAAATTTTTGGTGACTAAATATTTAATTCTGGAGGAATTAAATTATATATTATTAATCTACGTTCCGAGTAGATGATCGTAGTATTTTTTATTTCTCAAAATCAAAATTCGGTGAGTGAGCATATACGAAAGTAGCCACATAAATGGACTTTATGTAAAGATTATGTAAAGGGATATGAAAGGCTTTTGCCTTATCCCACATGGAATACAAATCATTGTTCATCCTAGTTTATTTACTAGAAGGTGTTATATGTTGTATAAACTATAACACAAGTGGATGATCACAAAAATGGGCTTGGCCCAGATTCGAGTGATTATTGGAGCCCAATGAATATGGACATTGTAGGTGTCCAGATTCGTGTGACTGTTGGATTTAGTAAATCCTACAGTAGTGGTCATCTGAAGAGAGCCCACTACTTTTCTGTTATATATGGAGTAGTGGGGTGTAACATCTGGGATGTTACAATTGGATTAATGTCCACTACTTTTTGTTATCTCCTGCAGGTGCTGGTTGGCTATAAATTCATTTTAGTGCATTGCAGTTTCCTACACAGCAAATATTCATACACAAAGCGATATTTCTGCATTCTGCACTCAAAGTCCAGCAACCAGTCTTCAACATTTTTTAGTTCGAATGTGCTTCTGTGTTAGTGGTGCTACTACACAGAAGACGAAGCCGTTTTATCTTTGGAGGCAATACATCAAACCGTGAGCACTAGCCAGGACGTAATTGTCTTGCGGATAGAGATAGTATCTCGACTCGGCTTATTGTTCAGTTCTTGAAGTTCCTGTTTCAAGCAGCTCTGTTTGTAATAGAATAACTTTATTTTCTAGTTTGTAATTGAGCTTTTGTGGAGGCTTTCCCGTTGTAACTACTGTATTGTAATCAACAATCGCAAGACAATTAACGTACTTCACGTTGGCAAGCTCAAGCCGAACCCCAATCATCCCTCTTGCTCAAGCTGAGAAACCCGAAAAATTCATGGGTTTCGATTTCAAGAGGTGGCAACAAAAATTGATGTTTTACCTGACTACCCTGAGTTTGGCGAAATATCTGATCGAGGACGCTCCTGTTGTTGCTGAGAACGAAACTAGTGCTAAAAAATGCGCTGCGTTTGATGCATGGGGCCAGGGTGATTTCATGTACCGTAACTATGTCCTAAACGGACTTAGTGATGCACTTTACAGTCTGTATTGTGCTGTGAAATCCTCCAACGAATTGTGGGATTCTTTGGAGAAGAAGTACAAAACCGAGGATGTCGGCACAAAGAAATTTGTTATCGGTAAGTTCTTGAATTTTGTGATGGTTGATTCTAAAACCGTGATGGAACAAGTTCAGAAGTTCCAGTTGATCCTACATGAAATCTTTGCCGAGGGAATGGCTTTGCCGGAAGCATTCCAAGTGGCCGCCTTGTAACACCCTTATCCTTGTAACACATATTTTTATATCATAAACAGTTCATATGCAGCACAACTATATTGCACATGTTAATCATGATCTGTAACCTTTTTCGCAAGCAGAAGCATTAACTTCAAAGGATTAACTTTCTAATCCCTTGTTCGTTCCTCGCATTTGAAACATAACGACAATTTAATTATATCTTGTTTATTTATGCGTATTTTAACGATTATTCACACATGTGCATTTATCCATATTACATAGCATTAACGATCCGTTACCCTTTTATATACATATCAAAACAGACTCCCTATATGAAAATGCAAATGATGAGTGAGGAGAAGGATGGGAGTCCATTTATTTTTAAGTTATATTTTGTGTTTTGACCTTTGATCCATGCTTTAACTTCACACCTCACGGATCAACTTTTATCTACAAAGAACTAAAAATTGACAACATTGCATTTGGTGAGTTGCAAGCTCAGCAAGTATAATCCAATAACAAGTTATTTAACATCACACAAGCACATTATCACAATCATTTCACACTCTTAGTTCATAATATTCATAAACACATAAATGCACGTGCTTGATCATATTCTTTTACTGTTATGGGCCAGCTAATACCAAGAATATATCGTGATCACGAAGATGGCCATGGCACTCTGTAATTCTTATTTCATGTAGAGTTCAGTGAACTCGAGGTGGCCGTAGCTCAAACCAAATTATTGACGGTACTGCGTAATCCAAAAATTTAATGGATAATCAAATGTAATTTAATTAAACTAGCACATGATTCAAGGTCATTAGCGGCCATAACAGAATCCATTTATCTCTGATGAATGCATTTTCTGTAATCACACTTGTCATTTCCGTATCGATAACATCAGTAGAGATTGCATATCTCATTTCCATGTCAATAACATCAGTTAAGCTCACATATCTCAATTCCATTTCAATGTCATCACATAGAGATCATTTATCTCGATCTCATCACAATATCATCAAAGAGAATCATACAATTCACATTATAGCGCAACAAGCTTTTAATCACTATAACCAAGCAAGTAAGCAATTCATTCGAACATATCAATTATATAATCACACAAGTAAAATAACAAGCTAAAAAATTATACTCACAAGTGGTGTCCTTATCTCAATGACTTTGCCTAATCAGCCTTGTTCGTTCCTGTATCGGGAGTTTGATCTATTAACATACATAAAAATACATGGCCAATTTAGCATTAATTATATCTTGTTTATTTATGCTATTTGTGAAATGTCCATGCTAGAGAATCCTATTCAATACTCCAATTAAAAGCGTATCTCATTTGACTTCATCATTGCATTGTAATCTTTAATTAGATATGTCTGAAGATCTATATGGATACACTTTACAAATAAACGTAACTATCATCTAATCATAATCCTTAATTTACAATTAGAAAAAAAAAGAGATGACTACCAGTTTCATGAATTAAGAGCTAAATCCCTTCCATGCTACTGATTTCTAAGGAATTGATATGTATCTTTATTTCTTTTAACATAAGACAAATATTAAGCTTACAATAACATAGTAAAAATAATCAACTATTCTAAAATTTGACTTTAGCTGACATCAATTAGGCAAGTCCTTTAGATTTTTCAAACTTAGAAAAAGAATTAGAATATATAGCATAATAGATTACCTTAGAGTTTGTATTAGAAGTCTCTGTCCGTGAGCCTTGTGCTAATGGGAGCGTGTGTATGTGTTTGTTTGTTTTTTTTTCTTTCTCTCTTTTCATTTTTTTCTTCCTTTTTTTGTTTTTTCTTTGTCATTTGCAGAATGATATACATATAATCCTCTTTATCCTATTTGAGGCGGTGAAATGTGAACCGAATGCTTATTCATTAAGCTACACTAGTTTATATATATATATATATATATATATCTACTTATATAAATATTATACGTATAAAAACTATACATGCATATATGTACACAAATATTAGAGATAATCTTAGCAAAGACAAAATACAAGCTATATAAGTATATATAGATGTACTACACGTAAGGCATATATATGTTAATCATGTAGAAGTGCCATTTTCCTACTTCAAATGATTTAATACTATATTATTATATAATTATTATTAACACTTTCCTTTTACATTATTAATATTCAAACCAAATCTCAACTACACTTTATGTATATATATCAAACTCATTAACCGACTTTGTTTAATGTATTATATTAATATCGGATGTAATTATGCTATAATCGTAAGATTTATAATTTACATGCTTTCTAATGTCAATACGCTGTATAAAAATGCATGTAATTATGTTTACGAATAATTTAACCCTAATTATTAAAATGCAGATGTTTCGGGTTATGACAATTCTTCCCCCCTTAAAAATTTCGTCCTCGAAATTTGTACCTGTATCAGTAAATAACCACGGATATTGATCTTTCATATGTTGTTGCGATTTCCCATGTAGCCTTGTTTTTTTCATTACCTTTACCAACGTCACCCCCAACTATTTCAATTGGATCTTCGACATAACTTAGATTATCAACAATTTCAACAGTTCATCTCGAAGAACATGTGACGGGTCTGATCTGTATCGACAAAGCATACTGACATGGAACACATTATGAATCTGGGACAACTCAGGTGGCAAAGCAAGTCTATAAGCTAATGGTCCAACCTTTTCAAGTATTTCATATGGGCCGATATAACGAGGACTCAATTTACCTTTCTTTACAAATCTGAGAATACCTTTCCAAGGAGAAACACGAAGAAACACTTTCTCACCAACTTCATATTCCATTTCCCGCCTATGTTGATCAAAATAAATCTTTTGCCTATCTTGAGCTGCCTTTAATCGACTTTTGACTATTTTTACTTTTTTAACTGTGTCTTGAATCAGATCTGGGCCTTCCAGTAATCGTATTCCCTCTTCATCCCAACATACTGGACTCCTTCATTTCCTACCATATAATGCTTCATAAGGCGTCATACCAATGCTGCTATGATGTTGATTATTATATGCAAATTCCATCAACGCAATATATTCATCCCAAGAACCTTTAAATTCAAGAACACAAGCACAAAGCATATCCTCTAGAGTTTGAATAGTCCTCTCTGACTGCCCATCTGTCTGTGGATGAAATGTTGTACTAAAATGTAATTTAGTACCTATTGCTTGCTGTAAGCTACCCCAAAATCTAGACGTAAAACGAGGATCGCGATCTGAAACAATAGAGAAGGGTACACTATGTAGTCTAACAATCTCATTTACATATCGTTTCGCCAGATTTTCTAGAGTAGAACCCCATCTAAATGGTAAAAAGTGAGCTGACTTTGTTAGTCGATCAACAATAACCCAAACTGCATCATTTTTCCTTGGTGTCACAGGCAGACCATAAAGGAAATCCATAGTAATACGCTCCCACTTCCAAACAGGAATAGGTAATGGATGCAATTTAACTACCGGTGCCTGATGTTCCGCTTTAATCTGCTGGCAAGGTAAACATTTTGAAACATACTCGGCTACTTCTTTCTTCATTCTGGGCCACCAATAATGGCTTTTTAAGGTCTGATACATTTTTGTACTACCTGGGTGCATGGCATATGGTGAAGTGTGAGATTCTTCCATTATCTCATGCCTCAAGCCATCAACATCAGGAACACAAAGTCGATTGTTGATCGTCAAACTACCATCATCATTCAGAACAAAAGATGTACTATTTTCTTGTTTCACTTTTTCTGCAATACTATTCAGTTTATTATCTCGAAATTGTGCTTGTTTAATTCTTTCAATCATCACAGGACGAACACCAAGTGAAGCATATAAAACACCCATGTCATTCACATTCAATTCAACATTCATCTTCCTCATATCTAGTAGATACGGTATAGCATACACCGAGAGATAAGAAACAGTACCATAAGATTTTTGGCTCAAAGCATCAGCAACAACATTAGCTTTCCCTGGATGATATTCGATAGTACAATCATAATCTTTCAGCAATTCAAGCCATTTTCTTTGACGCATGTTCAACTCTTTGAGCAATTCAAGCCCACTTATGTTATAGTTTCTACAACATATCCAGTTGTACTTGAAGGATATAGTGATGCTAGTTGGATTTCAGATTCGAAAGATTCTTATTCAACTAGTGGATACATATTCACCATTGGAAGTGGTGCGGTATCGTGGAAGTCCACGAAGCAAACGTGTATAGCTCGGTCCACCATGGAATCTGAGTTTATAGCTTTGGATAAAGCTGGTGAAGAAGCAGAGTGGCTTCGAAACTTTTTGGAAGATATTCCATGTTGGAGGAAGCATGTGCCTTCTATGATGATTCACTGTGATATCCAAGCGGCTATAGGAAGGGCACAGAGCAATATGTATAACGGTAAGTCTAGACATATTCGTCGGAGACACAATACCGTTAGACAATTGATCTCAAATGGTGTGATGTCAATTGACTACGTAAAGTTAAAAGACAATTTCGCAGATCCTTTGACAAAAGGACTGAATCGATATCAATTGGGTAAATTGGTAGAGGGAATGGGCTTAAAGTCCACAAAGTAAAAATAACCATCATAGTGGTAACCCAACCATGATGACTGGAGATCCCAAGAACTTGGTTCAATGGGAAAACTAAACTATGAAGGTTATGTTGTAACACTTGGAGACAATGTTATAACCCATCCCTTGAAAGCAATACCAAGTGTTGAAACACCTGCAAAATTGAGGTGAGGCTAAGTCATTTGACTTTTAATGATTCCTACACCTCGTTGAGGTTTAGTATGGCACGATACTCGGATAGGAGATCACCTATATAAGTGAGAAGTGCGGGCAGCTTCAAAGTAACACTTATGAATCCAAAGTGATGTCCATGGCCGAAACGGACACAAAACGTGAGAACAGAAGGTGTTGAGACCTTATTGTGTTAATACTGTTGACTCGGTGTACACCGTGGAGGAATAGTTCAACACATGGCGTCAACTAAGCCGCCAGTGTACCCGATGATATTGACTACGGAATGTTAAAAGCCATAAGATACCTTTCCGAATGCAATATTGTCTTTTGAGGACTGGTTTGCATGTCTGCATTCATGCATACATTAATTTCCACTCATGTGGGGGATTGTTGAAAATTTTGGTTTTGATAAAGTGGGTGTCGACCCGACTTTGACAAAATTTTCGGTGGCTAAATATTTAAATCTGGAGGAATTAAATTATATATTATTAATCTACGTTCCGAGTAGATGTTCGTAGTATTTTTGATTTCTAAAAACCAAATTTCGGTGAGTGAGAAATTAATACACGAAAGTAGCCACATAAATGGGCATTATGTAAATATTATGTAAAGGGAGATGAAAGACTTTTTCCTTATCCCACATGGAATACAAATCATTGTTTATCCTAGTTTATTTACTAGAAGGTGTTATATGTTGTATAAACTATAACACAAGTGGGCCCCACGCGCGCGCGCGTGCCCGCCCGGCACGGTCTGGGCCTGGGCTTGGGACTGGGCTTGGGCTTGGGCATGGGCCTGGGACTGGGACTAGGACTGGGCTTGGGCCGGCCCGGGTCCAGGTCCACTAAAGTTTTGCCACTCGAAAATGGACTTGGCCCAGATTCGAGTGACTATTGGATGGTGGAGCCCAATGAATCTAGACATTGTAGGTGTCCAGATTCGTGTGACTGTTGGAGTTTGTAACTCCTACAGTAGTGGTCATCTGAAGAGAGCCCAGTACTTGTCTGTTATGAAGTAGTGGGGTGTAACATCTAGGATGTTACAATTGGATTAATGCTCACTACTTTTTGTTATCTTATGCAGGTGCTGGTTGGCTTTAAATTCATTTTAGTGCATTGCAGTTTCCTACACAACAAATATTCATACACAAAGCCATATTTCTGCATTCTGCACTCAAAGTCCAGCAACCAGTCTTCAACATTTTTTAGTTCGAAGGTATTTCTATGTTAGTGGTGCTACTACACAGAAGACGAAGTCGTTTTATCTTTGGAGGCAATACGTCAAACCGTGATCACTAGCCAGGACGTAACTGTCTTGTGGATAGAGATAGTATCTCGACTCGGCTTACTGTTCAGTTCCTGAAGTTCCTGTTTCAAGCAGCTCTGTTTGTAATAGAATAGCTTTATTTTCCAGTTTGTAATTGAGTCATTGTGAAGGCTTTCCCGTTGTAACTACTGTACTCTAATCAATAGAAGAGCCAAACACCAGAAAAATAAAAAAAATAGTGAAAGCAAATGTACCATTAAATATGAGGCTCAATATCTTTCTGAGGTAAACTCGAACTGGTCGGCAGGGGCGGTGCGGTGGATTCTCAGTTGGATAGTGTCGGCACTGCTAGGGGCAGCTGCGGGTGTGAGGATTGGTGGTGGGAGAGAGGTTCGACGGCGGAGTCCGAGCCACGAGGTTAGAAACTTAGACGGCTGCGTGAATGTCATTCAATGCCCTAATTAAAAATAATGAAGTTGCTGAAGCTACTTTATGAGGTAGGGTGAGCAGTCTTAATGGCAAGTCATTAATACTTCCATCTAAGATATTTCAGTAAAGAATCAGATGACAATGGAAATGGCATACTCAATTTGCTCACATTAAGGATCAGAAAGGCTGAGCTAAGGGTGGCTTGGTAATCAAGTATAAGAAGCTAGAAATCATGTCCGCAGTAAAAAGTAGAAATAAATCGAAAAGTGGCACTTCAAATTAACGCACTCCAAGCCCAATAGGTGTTGTTGGTACTCACAGAAAAACATCCATATCAACATATTACAATGATATGAAAACAACAACACAGTCAAAATCACGTGCATATCCATGCAGGTTGAGACCTGTTACTGTGCGCCCCAGAAGTTTGGTATTTCCATACCCCCAGTTCTCAAATTAGCATTTTCTTGGACTAGATTCGCAAAAGTTAAGCTAAAAGCACATCCAAATCAAGAAACACACAAATCTTATCATTTGAAGCTAGATAGTGAAAAAACGCTCCGAAATTTCCAAACAACAACAAAAAGCAGTATCCAAACAACAACAACAAATACTATCCAAACAACAGCAAATTAAAAGAACCCTAGTCCCTGATTCCCAATTTCAGAATTTGAAAATTAGGAACCCTAACCTTTGTACATGTTATTGATCTGTTGAAGCCCCGTGACAATTGGCATCTCATAACCCTATAATTGATCAAATTTCTTCGTCAATTTTGATAGAACAACAACAAAGCTGTTAAAAAATCTCAAAATATAAGAAATTACATTAGTACAAAATGGAACTACAGGCTTACACAAAGAATGTAGTAGGAAATGCTGGTCATCAGGCGACGACGATTAGGGTGGTGACGGGTGGATAGGCTCGAGGCAACAACGACATGAGTAGGAATTGAGAGAGAGAAGATACAAGAGTTTTTTTTGACGGACGAGAGTTGAAGAAAGAAGATAAAAAGAGACCAAGTTGGAATTGGGAAAATTTATCTAAAAAAAAGAATTGGGAAAATTAGATGAAATTTTAATTTATTGTTAAATAACTATGATACGACACCGGTTTTAGAACCGCTTACTATGATTTCGGTAATGATTAGACATCTGTTTTAGAACTGTTGTCTAAACAACTGGTGTCAAATTGCAAGACCTGGCATAAATAAACACCGGGTTTGAAAATCCGATGCCAAAACTGGTGTCTATTTGATGATGCCCTTTATATTGGACAACGGTATGGAAATCCATTGTCTATTATCAAAAGACAGCACAAATAAGACCCTGGTTTTGTAAGAAACCGATGTTAAAAAGGAAAAGACACCAAAAGAGTCATAAAACCGTTGTCTTTGTGGTGATGTCTATTTGCAGTATTCGTTTAATGTACGCACTGAGGTTGTTGCATGATTTAAGAGTGGGAGAGGGATTGTTATTGTATATATGTTATGGTTGCATGTTGTTAGTTATCACTAGCCTTATAATTATTACAAGCCTTATAATTGTATTGGTAAACTTGCTAGAAATATTTGCTAAAATTTGATTTTTGATTATGAAATTAGACCGTGAACTTGATACGTTGGATTTAGTTAGAATTGTGAATTGGCCTTTTTGGTAAACAAATTCAGCGAGGGTTAAATGATAGCCTAGGTTGTTGGGGGGGGAGTTGTTTTGCATGCTTTTGTTAGTGTTTTGTGTGATGATTTGTGCATATTTTTGGTGTGTTTTATTTACATGTTGTATGTTTTAGTGTTATGTTGTGTTGTTTTATTGATTTTCCAGGTTTCAGTGAAAAAAATAAGTTTTGGAGCAAGAAACGTTAAAAAGTCATTTCACGCAACTGCGACAGTCATCGTATTTTGGACATAAGGTTTTATCTAAAGTCCAATTGACATAATTCATGCACCATTGGAAAGCTAATAATAAGTTCTACTATGTCTATGTCTGCTACTAAATGCAAAGGAAGAATTTTGGATGGGTTAAAATCATGTGCAAATGGAAATAATATGTTGAAATTTCGGAAATGACACGTTTTAGTATTTTGGCCATAACTCTCTGTAGAAAATTGATATTGAGGTCATTTAAGTGGCTATGGATAGAGGTATCAAATGAGTTGTGCCGACCCAGTGTCGGCCCGCCGGGCCAAATCAAAAAATGAGACCGAGCGGGGCTGGGCCAAACAGTAATTGAGCCACTTTTGTTTTGGGCCTAATGGGCTGAGCCAATAAAGCTCGGCTCATTTTGGGCCTAAGAAAACTCAGTCCAGCCCGACAATGTTACCGTGCGGGTCACGCCAGCCCTTGGGATAGGCCAAAATTGACGGCTCTAACTATGGAAAGCTAAGAGATAGAGCTACAATTCATATGAAGGACCCAAGAGCAAATTTGGATGTTTTGAGGATGCGTGGTCGCGCACAGCTGCCAGCAGGCCTGCGGTCGCGCATCGGTGACTTTTTGCTCAAGTTATGCAATTTTTCTCCCCTTATTGAGTTCTCCCACTTTGTATAGGATTCTAGGCTTATAAATAAGACTTGAAAGCCCTTATTTTCAAACACTTCCACTACTTAGGACTTTTAAACCTTAGATTTTGTTATTTTATCTTTCATTCAACATTGGGATTGCTTGGGTTCTTCCCATTGAAGTTATTTTGCGGCTTAATCAAAGCATAATATTTTTTCATCTCTTTTATCTGAGTTCAATTGTTGGATGATTATTATTATTGCATGATGATGTTTATGATTGTTTTCTTTCCATCAATTGAGATTATGATCCCATCCCCAAGCATGAACTAACTTCTTGTTCTAGGATCAGGATGATTTGATTCAAACAAACAAGCATGAGTATTGACTAATTGATTTGCTTTTTGGTCAACTTTTGATTGTTTTGAGGGAATAATTGAGATTGATAGAAGATATTATTCCTGGACTAAATTTATTCAGGGGGTTAGATATGAATCAGAGATGTATTATCTAACTTGGTTAATGAAAATAGCAAATTATGTATGGATAGACCTAATCTATGAATACGTCAGTTATCAGATATGGGCCTAGTTTCTACTTGTTTGTTATAATTGTTAATCGTATGATCAATTGGTTGATATTCTGCTTGCAAGTTTGATGAGGTGATTCCGAAATCCTAGATGTTTATCCATATCAGTTTCTCCGGGTTTAATTGTGTTTAGTTTTAATTGGTCTTTTTATTTGTTTTTTTCTTTAGTTAATTAAAATAATAAATCTTGTTAGAGTGTTTATGATTTATTTTATGTTATTTGTGTTGCATAATAATTATTTGCCAGCTAAGTCTTCCGCGAGGGACGACTTTAGTCAACTTGCTACCCTATGTTTGATCTTGTGCTCTTGCGAGCGTCGCTAGATTTATTTTAGGCGTTTAGTAGTCGAACAAAATTTCGGCGCCGTTACCGGGGAAAGCTTTAGACATAATAATTATTGTGTTTATTTTCTGTGTTTGTAGATTAGGATTTTTTGTTATTTGTTTCTAGTTTAGGTTTATTCCTCTGGTGCGTTTGATCTATTTTCCCAGTGTTGTTTATATAAGCACTAGGAATGGCGACCAATAAGGAGCAACCATCACGACTTACATTAGAAGAGAACTTGAATTCTTTTATTCAAGTTAATCAGCAAACTCAAGAGTGGAATAATAGACAGTTTGAATCCTTGGAGGCCTCTATGAAGAGAATTGAGACTCAAGTTGGCCAAGTGGCTATGCAAGTTGATGAGATAGCTCGACATCTCATCAAAAAGGACATCTTGCCTAGTCAACAAGCACAAGCTCAAGCCGACACTGATCCTGAAATTGCTGAGATTTATGAAAATAAAGTTGAGTTTCCATATTCTGTTGTCTCGTCTAACCCTGTAGGTATTGATTAAATGGAAAAGAAGAATGATGCAAGTGAAGAAAGCACGGATGATGAGGCAAATAAGGGACCGTCCTTACACAAAATTGATAATCTTTACAAATCTCCTAATCCATCCCAAAGTCCACTCCCAAAGCAACAAGATCCAGGTAGTTTCATCATTAATATTGCTTTTGGGAATGGTAAGAAACTCGAAGGTATGCTTGATCTCGGAGCTGGAATAAACCTTATGCCTTACTCTATATTTAAACAACTAAATTTAGTGATATTGAAGACCACCAAATATGTTTGCAACTTGCTGATAGGTCACTTAGGTATCCTAAAGGTATTGTTGAAGATATTTTGGTCCAAGTAGGTGGTCTTAAAATTCTCATTGATTTTGTTGCCTTGGATATGCGGAATGATAAAGGTAATATTAAGGATCATACCATTTTGTTGTGTAGACCACTCATGGCAACCACCAACACCTTGATCAATGTCAAAAATAGAAAATTAGGTATGAATATCTTGGGAAAAATAGTAACATTTTCAATTTTTGATATAGCTTGTAGCCCTGCCTATGCTTTGCCTGGTAATTTTATTGTTGATTATGTCGATTCTGCTGTGAAAGATATCTTGTGGCATGAACATAATGAAATTCAGCCGGATAAAAATTCCATGGTATTAAAAAAGGTCTTGCTCGATGACCCACCATGGTATTAAAAGAGCGCTTCTTGGGAGGCAACACAAGCATTTTTCCCTTTGTGTGAGTTTGCATGTGGTGTTTTTGTGCATGTTAGTTTTTTTTTTTTTTTTTTGTTTATATGTGGTATTTTATTTTTCCTTCACATGACTTTTGCAGGATTGATGGTTCACGTGATCACTATTTTAAATACAGTACCATACCAGCCGGTTCAACCGATTATACCGGATACCCGTGGTCCAACCGGACGGTAAAACCCTAAATACTAATTTTGCGGTTAAACCGGAATTTTTATATTTTTTATTTTTCAACCTTTTTTATACAAATTGAAATTACAAACTTAATATTTAACATATTTATGCCAAAATTCATATCAAACAAGATTTCAAATTAATTATTCAATATTTATGTTAAGATTCAAATCAATTATTTATATTTTAACTAATTCAAACAAGAATTCTAATCAATCAAATTATTTTAAATTTGGACAAACCTCTATAATGCAGGCATATATAATCAATCAAATAATTACATAATAAAAAATAAGAAATAAAAAATATACAACTTCTCCTTTTATATCAATATATTACATTAATATTTTATATAATATATTTTATTAAAATCGGTAAAACCGGCGGTTGAACCGGTCCGACCGGTTGAACCGTTTACCGATGGCTTGGCCAGTTTGATCACCGGTATGGTATTTAAAACACTGCATGGGATTGCTTTAACCGTTTGCCGATTATAACACTTTCCAGGAACGTCTCTCTTTCCTTTTATTTTTTTTTTTACGCACTCAGGTCATTGCGTGATTTAAGTGTGGGAGATGGATTGTCATTGGATATATATTATGGTTTCATGTGGTTAGTTATCACTAGCCGTATAATTGTTACAAGCCTTAATAATTGTGTTGGTAAACTAGCTAGAAATATGTGCTAAAATTTGATTTTTATGAAATTACACCGTGAAATTTATACGTAGAATTTGGTTAGAATTGTGAATTGGCCTATTTGGTAGATGAATTCGGCAAGGGTTAAATGATAGCCTAGGTTGTTGAGCTTAATTTGTGGGATTTCATTGATGTGAATTAAGTTAAGACCCTATTTTGATTTGTGTGTGTGCACATAATTTCTAGCCTTGCAAACGGATAAAAAATGGTAGCAAAAAAAAAAAAAAATCAAATGATTGAAACGAAAAAAGTTATAAAAAGAATTTGAGCAATTGATATTATACTTCTCTGTTTGTTGCTACTTAGTAACTAGGAGCATTCATGAGCCTCATGTTTGTCTTTTACGTAAAACGACAGTACAAACATGAGTATGGGAAACCACCCTAGGAGCCTTTGGAGAAAATCCAAAGTTTACACCTAGTGGAAGACATCTCGAAAGTTATAGCGAAAAAAAAGAAGAAAAAAAAAAAAAAAAAAAAGAGAAAAAAAAGAATAATAATTTCGTGGCTAGATATTGTGTGATTTGTTGTGTGTAACGGGGTTGCGACCTATAAGACGGATTTGAAACTTAGCAATGATGATCGAACACCTTTGTTAACTTTTAACCTTAGCTGGGTGAGTCTATTATGGACGTTGGGGATCAATTCAGGTTGAATCCGAGGTATATAGAACATGGTGTTCTGGATTAATTGAATTTCAAATTATTCTTGATAGTTCTTGTTGGGTTTAAGAACATGGTTATTTGCTTGAGGGCAAACAAAAGGCTAAGTGTGGGGCAGTTATTTTGCATGTTTTTGTGAGTGTTTTGTGTGATGATTTTGGTGTGTTTTATTTGCATGTTGCATGTTTTAGTGTTATGCTATGTTGTTTTATTGATTTTCTAGGTTTTAGTGAAAAAAACAAGTTTTGGAGCAAGAAACGTGAAAAAGTCATTTCGCGCAACTGTGGCAGTCGTCGTATTTTGGGCATAACATTTCCATCCGAAGTCCAATTGACATGATTCATGCACCATTGGAAAGCTAAGACAATGTTCTATAATGTCTATGGTGCTACTAAATGCAAAGGAAGACGTTTGGATGGGTTAAAATCATGTGCAAGTGGAAATAGTGTGTTAAAATTTCGGAAATAACACGTCTTAGTATTTTGGCCATAACTCTCTGTAGAAAATTGCTATTTAGGTCATTCAAGTGGTTAAGGAAAGGTAAGAGATATAGCCACAATTAATATGAGGACCCAAGAGAAAATTGGGATGTTTTGAGGGTGCACGATCGTGCACGACTGGCAGCAAGCTAGCTCGGTCGCGCGCGCGGAATTGCGCAATCGCGCATTAGTGACTTTTTGCCCATGTTTCGTGATTTTTCTTCCCTTTTTGAGTTCTCCCACTTTATATGGGATTCTAGGATTATAAATAATACTTGAGAGCCCTTATTGTCAAACACTTTCATTACTTAGCACTTTTAAACCTTAGATTTTTTTATTTTCTCTTTCATTCAACATTGTGATTGTTGGGTTCTTCCCATTGAAGTTATTTTGCGTCTTAATCAAAGCGTAATATTTCTTCATCTCTTTTATCTGATTTCAATTGCTGGGTGATTATTATTGTTGCATGATGATGTTTATGATTATTTTTTTTTCCTTCAATTGAGATTATGATCTCATCCACAAGCATGAACTGACTTCTTTGTTCTAGGTTTAGGATGATTTGATTCAAAGAAACAAGCATGAGTATTGACTAATTGATTTGCTTTCCTGAATAAATTGCATTATTGATGAGTAATTGCTTGCCAACTTTTGATTGTTTTGATGGAATAATTGAGATCGAGAGAAGATATTATTCACGATCTAAATTTATTCAGGGGATTAGATATGAATCAGAGATGTGTTATCTAACTTAGTTAATGAAAATAGCAAATTATGTATCGATAGATCTAATCTGTGAATGCATGAGTTATCAGATATGGGCCTGGTTTTTATCTGTTTTTTATAATTGTTAATCACATGATCAATGGTTGATATTATGCTTGCAAGTTTGATGAGAGGATTCCAAAATCCTAGGCATTTATCCATATCATTTTCTCCGGGTTTAATTATGCTTAGTTTTAATTGGTCTTTTTATTTGTTTTTCTTTGGTTAATTAAAATCACAAATCTTGTTAGAGTATTTAGGATTTATTTTCTGTTATTTGTGTTGCATAATAATTATTTGCCACGAAGGACGACTTTGGTCAACTTGGTACCCTACGTTTGATCTCGTGCTCTTGCGAGCGTCGCTAGATTTATTTTAGGTGTTTAGCGGTCGAACAACACATTATCACCCAACGCTCAGAAATCATGAAAACTTCTCATATCTAAATAACAAAAATGTGGATAGAACAAAAAAAATGATGAAAAATATGCTCTCCCTTCTCTCTTCATCTCCGACGGCCATCCGTCTCTCCTAAGAGATCCCGACCTCCATTTTCCGGCATCTCGATGGTGGAATCAGATTTTTACGTGTTAACCTCTAACTTTGAAGCTCCTCCTTCCTCACATTCGATGACACACTTCTCTTCAAGTTCTAAAGCTGGGCCACCGGACATGATTCATCTCTCCGGTGTTGCTCCGGCTTCTACATCTATATCAAAACCTGCCATGCCAACGTACAACATGATAGTCTCTACGCAATCTACGAATGATGACATTTTCACCCATACTAAGGTTTCTGTCAAAAACCCTACAACTGCTTGTAACGTTTCGATGGACAATGATGATGGTGGATTTGGATTTTATTCTTCATATGGATTCTTACCCTCTAATTTTATTCCTCATAAATCTTTGCCTACTGTGGATATTAAACAAGATCAACATCATGTTTTCAGTTTAATCACGCCAGAAACATATCTTCAGTCTTCTTCGACGATTTTGGTGCGCGACGTAACTATTGGATCTTCGGCTGTGTTGCCTTATATTAATAAGATGGCTCACAATCATGGGTGGCAAGACCCCATTGCAGTGTCCCCTGTGCTTAACTTTATCCCCATGAGCTCCACTTCTCATGGGGGCCCGATCCCTCCACATCCTTCATTAGGGGATCGATCTCATGGCAACCGCCCATGGCTGCCATGTCCTAGGGTGGTGATGGCTGCCATATCCTGGGAAGCTTATCGTCCTCCAGAAGTGGTCCCCTCCCTGGACGTTCAAAATGCCCAGCATTGTGTTCTCTCAACGGCCAATGCTCATCCCCTGCAATCTGCGAACTTCCAATATTTGGCTCATAATTGGTCAAATATCAATCCACAATTGGCTCCAACTTTTGCTAATAGGGTTTCTAGTAATTGTTCTGATATTGGTTCTTCCCATCAAGTTCCAGGTAACCTTATATCTTTTGCTAAAATTATTCTGTGGTTATGGATGAAAATATTTGCCAACAACGGCTTTCTGCATTTAAGTATGCTTTAATTGGGCATGTTATTCTCGGAAAAGGCAATAAACCTTGGCACATTATGCCTCTTCATAAGAAGCTTTCTAATATATGGAGGGTTAAAAATGATTGGAAACTAATTCCATTAGAAAAAGTTTATTTCTGTGTTAAATTTTCCAATGCTCAGGATCGTTCCCATGCTCAAGCTCGGGTATTTTGGTCTATTTATCCCAGTTCCATTCATGTATCCCCTTAGGTGCTGGATTTTAACCCCTACAAGGTTATTACGTTAGTAGCAAGCATTTGGGTTAGAATCTTTGAGCTGATTATTTAGTACTGGGATCCTAGTTACATTATGGGAGTGATTAGAGCCATTGGCACCTCAGTTCAAGTTGATGAAAGATCTTTGGATGGTTCACTTGGACACTTTGTCCGAGTTTCGGTGGATGTGGATCTTGTTAAACCTCTCCAGGAACACATTTTGGTTGAAAGAAGGGGTCATTGCTCTTTTGCTTCTATTGGCTATGAAAAACTACCAATGTTTTGTGGGACTTGTGGTATTACAGGTCATTCTTCTGCGACTTGGCGACGTTTGGGCAATAATAACAATTTGAAGGAAACTCAGAGTTGCCCCACATCTCAACATGGACGATCCCGGGTTCGTAATTCCAAGGATAAGGGCAAGGCCATTGATAACTCAATGGATGATACAACCTTGCCAATGCGAGCTGGATCCCCTACCCGTGCCATCGTTCCAGCTTCATCGGGTATGGTTGTGGATAACTCTTTTTCTGCATTGGATTCTGAGGATTCTAGTATTAATATCCCTGGAAATATTCCTCTACATGTGTCCACTTGCAAGTCCATCCCTAAACCACCAGTTTTCCATAGTAATCAGCTGCCCACTATTTCGGACATTCAGAACCAGCCTCAGATGGTGCAATATCCATTAGAAAAACCCATCCATACATTATATAAGGTTATTCGTAACAGATCGTTAGATTCTGCTAAACAATGGTTGCTTCAGTCTGTGACGCAGGGTCACACGTCGGCTATACATCAGTTGTCGATTTAGGATTATTCTGACAGAAATAATAATTTAAATGTCGCTGCTCATAAATGATGGGCTGATTATGTGGACGACGACAACAATTCTGGGGTGGATCATTCTGACATTAATGCGCTCACTCATTCGGGGTCTCTTACTCGGATTTCTTCACCCACATCATCTCCATGAATTGCATTTTGTGGAATATCCGGGGGATAGGGAATGTTGCTTCTCGCAATGTTCTTAAAAATTTATGCCAACATAATAAGCCTTCTTTGGTTTCTATTTTTGAACCTAAAGTGGAGTTGCATACTATTTCTGATTCTTATTGGGTCGGTCTTGGGTTACAATTTGTGGTGCATAATTTTTGTTCTACTAGAAGATCAGATTTTTGGATTTTCAGGCGTATGGATGTCACGGTTTTGCAATAGGTTCTTATTTCTGATCACTGTATTGTTCTCAAGATTCAATTTGCTAAAATATTTTTCATGTAGGGTTTTTTGATGCTCTTTGTAATCATGTGGCTCGTAGACTCCTTTGGTATGATATTGGTGGCTTGGGTATTGATGATATGGTTTTAATGGGGGATTTTAATGATATTCTCGATAATAATGAGCGAATTGGTCAGGGTATTGCGTCTTTAGCTTCTTGTCAGGATTTTCCGGATTTTTTTGATAATGCGGGTGTGATGGCTATTCCTACGGTATGTAAGTTCTTTACTTGATGCACTACACATTCACATCAAACTCTCACTCAGGCTCGGCTGGATCGGGCTATTGCTAGTCCACGTTTTGTTAATTTATGGCAGAAGGTTGAGAATTATGTTTTTCTACGCATTTGTTCGAACCATCACCCTCTTTTACTATCTTATTCTAATAATCCCTATAGGGGTCCAATTCCTTTTCGATTTCAACATATGTGGACTAAACATCCGGGTTTTGGGTCGATCATTTCTTCTTCTTCGTTTGATGATTAAGCTAAAGAGATTACGTACGGTGCTCCGTACTGGGAATCGAGAGGTTTTTGGGGATGTTAATAGTGAGGTTGATGATAAGTTAGAGAAAGTGAAACAAATTCAGTCGGGCATTGAGACTCTGGGTTACAACGCCGTTCGTAGGGAACAAGAACTTAAAGCTCAAAATTCTCTCAATCAGGCTATTTTATTACAGTTTGAATTTCTTCGCCAGAAGTCTCGGGCTGCATGGATGGTTGATAGAGATCGTAACACTTCCTTCTTTCACCGTTGTCAAACTAAGGCCGTTCGGGCTGGTATTCATGGTTTGATGATAAATGGTATGTTTTCCATGGATCTGGTTGCCATCCACAGTCACATTATTAATTTCTTTGAGGATCTTTTCACGGCTCCTACTGGGTCTATTCCTGATTTCTCTCCATTGATCAGGTTATTAACCCAATGGTTTCGGATGTGGATAATAATTGTTTAACTTCCTTACCATTGGAGTTGGAGATTTGGGATATGGTGTTCTATCTTGGTTTAGAAAGTTCTCTGGGTCCGGACGGTTTCAATGGATTCTTTTATCAGCATTGTTGGGATATTATCTCTGGGATGTTACTACTACTGCTGTTTGCCACCCAGTCTACATCGCTGCCAGCTGGACTCAATTCCAGCTTTATGGTTCTTATCCCTAAAAGTAAAGATGCGAATTCAGTGGATAATTTCAGGCCCATTGTTATGAGTAACTTTATCTTTAAAGTTATTACAAAGATTTTGGCTACTAGATTTGGAGGGATCATCAGTAGAATTCTGTCTCCTACTCAGTTTGGGTTTATTCTGGGTCGTCATATTCATGATTGTATTTCCTTGGTTTCTGCGGGTTTTAATATTTTGCATAATCGGACGGATAATAATTTGATTCTGAAAACTGATATTTGTAAGGCATTTGATACTTTGAGCTGTGATTTTCTTTTATATGTCTTGCGTCGGTTTGGGTTCTCTAATAAGTTCGTTGACTGGATTTCTGTGATCTTACATTTCACCCGTATTTCGATTTTTCTTAATAGATCTCCCGTGGGTTATTTTGCTTGCACTAGGGGTGTTCATCAGGGTGATCCTCTTTTCCCGCTGCTTTTTTGCATTGCTAAAGAAGTTCTGGGGAAGCTTATCTCACGGTTAGTTTTCTCACAACTTCTCACGCCTTTTGTTGCTCCATGTAATATCATTTTTCCATCCACCATGCTGTATGCGGATGATATAGTGATCCTATATGATGCCAATTCTGTCAATGCACGTCACATCCACAATATCCTTCATCTTTATGCCTCTCTCTTGGGTCAGGTGTTTAATCCGAATAAATGAAAGGTGTTCTTTGGAGCTCGCGTTTCTCAGCATATTATGCGTCGATTTCAGACTATCATGGGTATAACGGTTGGTATTGTTCTGACTATATATCTTGGTGTTCCTATTTTTAAGGGTACTCCTAGGCAGGGGGTATTGCAGCCATTGCTTGATAAAATCATTCTCAAATTTAAACGATGGAAAGTCTCTTCGCATTCATTGGCGTGTAGGGTTTGTTTGGTTAACTCTGCGATTGCCAGTTCCTTGGTTCATAATATGCTCATTTATAAATGGCCGATTTCCATTATCAAGCAGTTAGAAAAGGCCATGTGCAACTTTATTTGGACTTGAGATATTGATCAGAAGGGGTCCGCTATGGTTAATTAGGCTCGTTGTTGTATGCCAAGGAATGAAGGGGGTCTTGGTGTTCGTTCCATCATTACAGCCAATCGTGCTTTTCTTATGAAAAAGGTTGGAAAGTTATTACCTTGGATTCAGTGGTTTTTACTACTCTTCATAGGCATTTTTTGATGGCTAATGGTTCTATCAGACACACCTTTTTGCCTTCTTCTATCTGGGCGGGTTTGAGGCCAATGGTGGAGGATTGATTGACGGAATCCCGTTGGCTCCTGGAAATGCATTCCTCTGTTGATTTTTGGACGAACAATTGGCTTGGTTATATCATTGCGGGCATGATTGGTATACCTCTCGAGTATCGGATTCACTTCCGAGAACCCTATCTCAGACTTCTTCTTTGATAGTACCTGGCACTTCACTATGTTGTTTGTTGAGGCTTATTTGGATATTGTTCGTGATATCGTCTATTGCCTGATTACTCCGGATTCCTTGGATAAACGGGTTTGGACTCACTCTATGGATGAGATGGTTTGGTCTAAATCGGCCTATGTTTTTTTACGGTCCACTTTTCTCATTGTTAAATAGGGTTCTTGGATTTGGTCTCCTCACATCTCAAAAAGACGGTGGTTATTGTTTGGACGCCCATCTACGGACGCTTGGCAGTCTTGGACATTACTCCGTAATCGAGGATTTATTAGGCCTTCTTCTTGTGGTCTTTGTTACTCTCACTTGAACTCGATTGATCATCTCTTTGTTTCTTGTGATTTTGCAGGGGCACTTTGGGATTGGATTGTTGAATCATTTGTTGTGGCTTTTCGCAAAACTATAGCTTCAATGAAATCTTGGTTCATGTGATGGAATTTCATTTCAGTGACCAGATTGCTTTTCTATGGAAGGTGGCGGTGATATCCTACATGTGGCCTCTCTGGTACATTCAGAATGATGTGATTTTCAATGACAAGAATTGGACTATGGACGTGACTCTTATTCAGTTGAGGGCGGTGATTATTGAGTCTGCATATCTAGATAAGGGTGCATGAATAATACTCAGGAAGATTTACTTTGTCTTTATCATCTGAAGGTTCAGGGCCGTCCTCCAAAGGCTCCACGCATTATCCCTGTTCCTTGGCATTTACCCCTCCCGGGTTGGATAAAAGTCAATATGGATGGCAGTGCAACAGGAGCTCCAGGGCATATTACAGCCGTGACTGTTTACTGCATGGCTCGAGGATTTTTTCGTGGTTGTTTTGTCGAACAGTATGGTACGGTTTATGCTTTCGAGGCTAAGATAATTGCGGCGATTAGTGCGATGACTTATGCTCCATTTCTTGGCGTCTTCTTGGTCAATGGCAATACTCTCTATCTGATTTCACAAATGAACTTTGTTATTTCTCATATTTATCGGGAAGGAAATCGAGTGGCGAACCAGCTCAGTAAGTATTCGGGAGATTCCATTGGGTGGGATGCTCCTCCGACGGATATTATCTCTTTGCTCACGGATGACTATGTTGGACGAGCACAATATATATTTGTTAGATAATATTTGTTCTGTGCTTTTGCTATGGTTGTATGGTATTTTTCTTTCTCGTCGGGGTACTCTTTTCCTACTATCGGTTTTCCCTACAAGGATGGGTTTTACCTTGGTAGGTTTTTAACGAGGCCCCAAACATTGTGCTACCTGATCGGCTTGTGATCATGATCCTTCTTTTTTTTAATATATTATTTTTGATTTTAACAATAAAAAAGATAATGTAGATAAAATCCTTAATTTTTGGATTATTTGTTATCTTTTAAATAACAAAAATGTGCTACAACCACCACCAAGGTACAATAACTCTACAGTACCCAACACACATCCAGTGGAGAAAAAGCCATCGGTGGAGGAAATTCTTAGCACTTTTATAGGTGAAACAATGGCCAGATTGAATAGAAGCGATGCTCATATGGATAACATTGATGCTAAAATGATTAGAATGGAAACTTACTTAAAATCACTAGAAACTCAAATTAGGCAGCTAGCTACAACTATCAATACAAACGAGTAAAAAGAAAAGTTTCCAAGTGATACCGAAGTGAATACAAAAGAACATTGTAAGAGTATCCAATTGAGAAGAAGAACTGAATAAGAGGGTCCTAAATTACCTACACATGTTGAACCTAAGAATGAACCCGAACATGAATCACTAATCATTAGGGGAAATTCAAACAGAAGAAGAAATTTAAACTTTCAAGTAAACATGGATTGAGAAGCTAAAATCTACTTCATTTTCCTCCAAGGTTTCGAAAGAGAAAATTAGATGCTCAATTTGCTAAATTTTTAAAAAATCTTTGAAAAATGCACATCAATATTCCATTTATTGATGCATTAGAACTGTGACAAACGGGGGCTATTCCTTGGGCTATCCCTTGGGCTTTTCATCCACGCCGCACTCATAGACTTCTCGCCCCTAGAATTAGGTTTCATGTATTCTCCCGCACTCGAACCGAGGACCTTCAAGATAATTATTGAGTTCTGAAAGTGTGAGTGTACTCACACTCTAAGAACTCGGTACTTATCCTAGAGGTTATAAAACTTGTATGAGGTAGTTCTTTGAGTCCTTTACCAAAGTCACTTTGGAACGACTCGACATTGAGGTCTTGTCGATAAGTGCAGAGAGCTTTGAGCTACGCTACTATGGGGAAAGATATGAAAACCACTTCCAGGGATGAGAAATCCATAAGTGTGATACAGATGGAACGCCCGGCTAGTGGTACTCACACTCTAAGAACCTAGTACTTATGATGAAGGTTCTGCATTCGTGCATGGGGGAAAGCATGAAACCCACTTCCAGTGGTGAAAAGTCCATGAGTGCGGCGCAGATAGAAAGCCCATATCGTGCAAAGATGTGAAAAAACAATTCTTATTTTAAATTGGGAAAAATATTACTTTATGGTAAAAGAAGGTATTTCCCTTAATCATCTATATCTTATGAAGGGCTAGAATTAGATCGAGCAAAAGTAGTGGCTATTGAAAAATTGCCACCACCATCCAATGTGAAAAGGATATGAAGTTTTTTTGGAGACATGCAGGCTTTTATAAGATATTTCTAAAGGGTCTTTCGAAAATTGTTAAACATTTATGTATTCTCTTATAAAAAGATAAACATGTTGATTTTGATACTTCTTGCCTACAATCATTTGAACAAATAAAGCATCTTTAAATTTTCGCTCCAATTATGGTAGTTCCAGATTGGGTTTATCCTCTTGAGCTCATGTGTGATGCCAATGATTATGCAATATAAGTAGTTTTGGACAAAAACAAGACAAATTTTTAGGGCTATTTATTATGCAAATAGAACACTTGATAGTGCCCGACCAAATTACACAACTATAGAAAAAGAAATTTTATTTCATGGTATTTGCATTTGATAAATTTCGTACTTATCTGATAGGTACAAAAGTTATTTTTTACATTAATTAGACAGCTATCAGATATCTTTTCACCGAGAAAGATACCAAATCACGGTTAATTCGGCGGATTTTACTTCTCCAAGAATTTCACATTGAAATCAAAGATAAAAAGGGAAGTGAAAATATTGTGGCCGACCACGATTAGATCAATCTGATGAGTATAATGAGAAATAAATAAAAGAACCATTCCCCGATGAATTAATTTTTTGAGGAAAAATTAATAAACCCCCCAAACTATACGCGATTTTCTATCTTGCCTCCTAAATTAATTTTTTTTCTACGTAACCCCATCAACTACACGAAAATTTCTACGGTCCCATCCAGTCCTCCGCGCCGGCGGATCTGATGGGAATATTCCGTTGGCGGGGAGGAGAAGAGGGCACCGTAGAAAATTTTATGTAGTTTAGGGGGATAAATAGAAGAAAATAGTTTAGGGGTTGGTTTCAAAAATTGTGCATAGTTCGGGGGGTACATTAAAATTTTCATAGATTTTTATATTTATACTTATTGTGCATTTGTATACAAATAAAGTATTAAATTAAATCATGGTTTTATAATTTCACAAGTATTATGCATGATTTCCAAACGAATATGTTTTTTCATATATTTAATAATTTTTGTAAAGAATATTTTATAAGTATATTAAAAATAAAAAAATTATTCATTTTTTGTATTTAAATTTATTTAATGTGGGGTAGGAGGGGCTGACCTGACCGCCCGTGCCCCACGGCGGGTCGGGCCATCCCTAATCAAGAACCCAACAAACTGAAATACCATTTTGACAAAATCAACGAAATTATAACATATTATATAAGCATGCATACATATTTATGGGAACACATAATTTACAATTTGATATGCATACGAGAAAAAGTCGAACCTAGTAAGCTAGTAAATCTAAAATTGAGGGAGAATTAAATGAAATCTTAAAGTTGATTTAACTACTAGAGGAAATTTTAATATACCCCCTAACTATGCATGATTTTCACATTACCCCCTAAACTATTTTTTTTTCTTCTTAACCCCTTGAACTATACCAAAAATTCTACGGTCCCATCTCTTCCACCCGTCGGCGAATCTGACCGGAATATTCCGCCGGCGGGGAGGAGAGATGGGACCGTAGAAAATTTCATGTAGTTCAGGAGGTTAAGTAGAAAAAAAATTAGTTTAGGGGGCAATGTAGAAAATCGCGTATAGTTTGAGGGGTTTATTAATTTTTCCTCTAATTTTTTAGTTAAAGCTAATATTCCATGGCATGCAAATTTTGTAAATTATTTGGTAGGTGGAGTTTTGCCTCCGGATTTGACATCACATCAGAAAAAAGAAATTTTTACAAGATTTCAAATTATATTTATGGGATGATCCATTGTTGTTTAAAAGTCGTGCAAATTCCATCATTAGGAGATGTGTTCCTCAAGAAGAAATTGAAGAGATCTTATAACATTGTCATGCATCTCCATATGGTGGTCATTTTGGTCCAAGCGGAACAATCACAAAGTTATTACAATATGGATTTTATTGTCCATAATTGTTCAAGGATTGTTATACTTTTATTTAAACTTGGGGCCATTGTCAAATAATTGGAAATACCTCAAGACGTCATGAACTTCTTTTGGCAAATATAATAGAAGTTGAATTATTTAATGTTTAGAGAATTGGCTACATGAGGCCCTTTCCACCTTTATTTGGCTACATATATATATATATATATATATATATATATATATATATATATATATTACTGTAGTAGATTATGTATCTAAATTGGTGGAAGCAATTGCCATAGCTACCAATGATGCGAAAGTTGTGCTCAGATTTTTACACAAGTAAATTTACACGATTGACACACCACGAGCAATTATTAGTGATGAATGTACATATTTTTGCAATAAACTTTTTAATAACCTTCTTGCTTAATATGGTGTGAGGCATAAGGTAGCACTTGCGTATCACCCTTAATCAAATGGGAAAGCTGAGATCTCCAATCGGGAAATCATACAGATCCTTGGAAAGTCAGTCAATGGGAACTGAAAAGATTAAGCAAATAAGCTCGAGATGCATTATGGGCTTATCGTACAATATTCAAAACACCTATTGGTCTGTCCCTATATCGATTGGTATTTGGGAAAGCATGTCATTTGGCGGCTGAGTTGGAACATCGTGCAGATTGGGCTACTAAAAATTGAATTTTGATATGAAAGCAGCCGACAAAAACAGACTTTTGCAGTTAAATGAAATGGATGAATTTTTTAATGACGCAAATGAGAATGCCAAGATTTATAAAGAAAAGACAAAGTGATGTCATGATAAGATGAATTTACGACGCGAGTTTATACCTGTACAACAAGTGCTCTTATTCAATTCAAGGTTGAAATTATTTCTGGGAAGTCTCAAGTCCAGATGGTCTCGACTATTCGTGATTAAGAAGGTGTCTTCATTTGGAATTACAATGAAGTGATGGAAGCACCTTTCAGGTTAATGGAGTACGATTAAAATATTACATCAGAGATGAAGCATAAAAGGTCTTTAACCTTCAGCTTGAAGAAGTCTGGGTTAGCCCAGTGGGCACGGGTATTACTCTTTAGTGAAGAGGCCCAGGTTTGAGTCTCTACAATAACATAGCCAGATTTTTTTAAAAAAATTAAGAAGTTTGGATGAAGACTAAACTTAGCGCTTTCTAGGAGGCAACCTAAACGCTTATTTTCTATTTTCTTGTATATTTTATCATTTTGTTTTTTTGTATGTCTATTTTGATTGAACTTTGTAGGACAAAAGAGGATCAAGAAATGGAGCGTGCAAGTAAAATAAAACATATAAAAAACAAACCCATAGCTTTGAAGGCAAAACACGGTACACTCTCTGGACTAAGCATGACTTTCACTTAGAAAGCTATGACATTTTTTTAAAATAAAAAATAATAAATCAAAGCCGTATCTTTGGTTCTATGCCGCGCTTTTCAAGGAACCGAAAGTTTAAAAATCAGGCAGAACTTCATTTCTCATTTTCATCCAAACCACAATGCACTCTCTCTATTACTCCCCAACCAAAAATCGAAAAGGCTCCTTCTCAAAGCCAAAATTGACACATTTCTACTTGTATAAGAAGTTTTTATCACATTAACATCAACATTAACAATAAGATTCTAACTAAATCTTGAATTCGAATTCTTAGGGCAAAAAAATAAAAAACCTCAAAAAACTCTTTGGGGCTTTCTACTTTTGGCTTGATTATATGTGTTAGAATGCTATCACTTTAAAATTGATGATGGATTGTGTTGAATACCATTATTTTGGATTCGAATTGAACAAATTGGCTTGAAACTGGGGTTTTAAGCATACACATACAAGATGTTCGATGAAATGTGTAAATGAGTTTTTCAATGAATTTTTAATGTTGTTGCTTTCTAGTACCATGCTATGTTTATATCAAGTCATGAAAGCTTTAAGTAACATATATTTGTTGATGAATTTGGGTTGGAAGCACTACATTTGAATTTCAAACCGATTTTTCTTGATAAATCGAATAAATGCTTTTATCACATTGGTTTTTTAGATGACTCAGACACATATAGAGAGATCCGATAAGACAGAGTCATAGAAACATCCTCATAACCGGACCTTTATTTTCTCAAGCTGATGAAAATTCTTTCGTACAAAGATTTCTAATACAGAAGCAGAGCAACTCTTCGAAAATAAAATCAAAATGATAGCCATCATTTCTGAACTAGTATTGTTGCCCGGGCCCGATGATGGAGAAATGAGGACTAAATTCATAACCCAACCAACATTGCGGATGATCAGCATAATACAGGAGTTTTACACCCACTTGCACTATGATCGGCATCGATATGCTGATGATGGGCCCATGCCAGATGTAAACTGAGTTTATGTATGAGTGTACAAGTGCCATTTGTTCTATATGTCATCCGAGCAGAACTAGAACTACCACATGTAGATCCTGAGACCTGTCAAACATAAATAGAGGATATCACTCAAGATGTAATGATAGAAATATTGGCAACACATGGGGTTCATTGGAAAAGCTCCGTCGATATTGACGCGCCAATATATTAATTTTCCAGCAACAAACTTAACCCTTATGCTTGGGCATAATATTACTTAATTTGTGCCAGATTGATGCCCACTTCACACCAATAAGACAATTTACAAAACAGGGTGGAGTATTTATATGCCATCACACATGGTATTCAATCTGAGGCCGGTGCTATCATACATCAGTTCATTTTGAGATGTGCAGATAGGAGATCCCGAGCAGGGCTATGCATCCATCATTCATTTACAGGTTATGCTATCGAGCTGATTTGAGGTGGTCTCTAATAAAAGCCACATAGAAGGTTCAGGGAGCCATTATACACCACCCTATAGCCGAGTATGAGATTTTTCGTTATGGTGATCTGTATCCCCGTGGAGTCGGTTACATACTTCATGGGCATGACATCGAGAAGACGCTGGATGATTGTACTACCAATCTAGTCAGACCCTACCAAAACACAAGTGCCACCAAAGAAAATCAAGATGGTGGTGAGGCAGATGGAAATGGATAACGTGATACTCATCCCAGTTGCCCTATTTTTGTAGGCTCAGGTAACTGAATTATCTAACCTGCAAGCACAGATGTACGCCACTATCAAGGACAAGCAAGTTGAGGCTGGGAGATCAGACAGACGACACGAGCACACTTCCTCGTTGTCCCATGATGATGTACCACCAACTCCATGATATACGATAAGAAGGTACTCTATCTCTTTACCAGCTTTTTGTTTGTTCATTGAGGACCATTCACATTTTAGTTGGGGGTATTTCATTTTGCCTTTTGGACATTAGAATGATGCTAGTTGTGCATGACTATGGTGTGTGATTTTGATTGATGGATTGAGCGTGCATGACTCTGGTTTGACATTGTGCTTGTCGGTTTTATTGATTTTGTTGGTTTTGTTCATTTTATCTGAGTGTGCATGACTATGGTTTGACATTGTGGTTATTGATTTTGTTGGTTTTGTTAGTTTTAAAATACAAAAATGAATTTTGTAAGAACAAATTTTATATCAACTCATTTATATTTAATTGATATTACATATGTAATAAGTGTTTTTTTTAAATAATTGGAAGATATATATAAAAGAAAAGAAAAAGCATTAACCCTAACACATGCCGCTCGAGTAGCAAGAGTTTGGGGCCTCGTTAAAACCTACCAAGGTAAAATCCACGCTTGTGGGGAAAACCCTTGATAGGAAAAAGAGTATCCCCATAAATGGAACAAAAGGCCATCTCATAAAATAGAAGCGCCTGAAGACAGAATGCCAACTATGTAACAAATCTAAATTGTGAAAGCCCAACATAGTCGTTTGCAAGAAGCCACACAATTTCAACTGGCGGACTGTCCCACCAAAACATTAACCCATTCATCTTGTTAAGGCGGTCTGCCACACGATTCCCTTCGGGAAAGATATGAGATACGATGAAATCCATATGCGAGAGCAAGTGCAAGGTGTGCTGCCATCGAGCCAAAAATCTCCAAGGAACAGTAGTCGTGCGAAGATGCAAGAGATCAACTTCGACTCCAACCAAAGGCGATGTCATCCTTTGTTATGAGCATAAGCAATTGCGACCATGGCTGCATGTAGTTCCGCTTCAAATGCAAATCCAATACACACACGTTTCACAAAATAGCCCCGAAAGAAGTCCATTGCAATCCAAAAAACACCAGCCTCAACACAAAAACCCGGCGCACCCTATGCGCTCCAATCCGTGTTAACTTTGATCCATCCAGGGAGAGGTAAATCCCAATCAACCTACACAATTTTAGGTGCTTTACGAGGGCGCCTATGCACATGAAACTGCCTCAAACATATCAAATTTGACTGGTCGTTATTCATGCAACCTCTATCCAAAGATGATGACTCAATAATAAGTACACGAAGTTGAATGATGGTTGCCTCAATCGTCCATAGCTTGTCATTAAAAATGTAGTCATTACGGATGTGCTAGATAAGCCAAACACAAGAAATGAATGCCACACGCCAGAAGAATTAGATCTGCTCACTGAAATGATACCCCATCGTCTTCACTACAAATTCATTGAAACTGGATGTAATAGGAAAGTTAATGGCAAAAGCGTGAAAAATCCATTTCCAAAGAGTCCCTGCAAAACCTCAAGAAACAAAGAGATGATCAAAAGATTCTGAATGGGCCAGGCAGAGACAACAGAAAAAAGGACCAATAAACCATCGATGGCACAAAATATCCAGAACCGCAAGCCAATTAAGAATAGCCCTTCGGACTACAATCGATCTATGCTCTGGGATGAAAGAAGACCAAATCCTAGTGCCCCAATTAACCATGGGAAGGGAATGACGCAAGTGATTATAAGCTGCCTTGGAGGTGATGGACCAGTCCAAAGAGTGCGGCCATACTCTCCTATCCAAAAGGAGTGATCGGAAATTGGACAATATCTAAATAAGCATCCACAAACGACATCGTAAGGTGCCAGGAACCATCGTAAAAGAAATATGAAATCCAATGCTGAAACTGATGCATGCACTCATGCGGTATGCCAATCCTATCAGCAATCGAAAATAGCCCAACAATTTATCTACCCAAAATAAAACTTTCGAGTTATCACCGGGAATCCTACGAGTTTAGACAATCCTCCATAACTGGCTTGAAGCCCGCCCAAACCGAAGATGGCAAGAAAGAATATCGAATGGAGCCATCCACCAAAAAGAAGCATTGTCGAAGAGTGCGAAAAACCACCAAGTCCGAAGTAAGAACCTTCCAACAAAATTTCATCAGAAATGCCCTATTGGTCGCAATGATGGATCTGATACCCAGTCCCCCTTCCTCACAGGGAGTGCAACATCTTGACCAATTCACCGTAACCGATCCCTTAGTTAAAATATCCCCCGTCAAAATAAATTACGCATGGCCTTTTCCAATTGCTTCAGCAAGGAAGCCGACCACTTGTAGACAAGCATAGAATGAACAAGAGATCTCGCAATCACCGAATTAACCAGACAAGCCCACCCCACAATCGATATAGAAGTACCTTTCCACATCTTAAACTTCAACATAATTTTATCATATAGAGGTTGAAATGCAACTTTCTTCGGAACACCTTTAAAAATAGGAACACCAAGATTGGTAGTCGGAAGAACCCCCATATTAATATCCATAATTTGAAGAACACGACCCCGAACATAAGAAGAAACACGGGCCCCAAAGAAAATAGTAGATTTGACCGGACTAAAAAACTGGCCCGACATGTCCGCATATTGATTCAATAACAGAGCAATCTGATGGGCATTTGAAGAAGAAGCATCGTAGAGAATAACAATATCATTGGCATAAAGAGTAGCAAATGGGAACTGAACCTGTCTGGGAGCCATAAATGGCGAAACAACAGCAATGGCAACCCGAAAATCAATAATCTTACCAAGAACTTCCTCGGCGACACAGAAAAGTAAAGTAAACAATGGATCCCCCTGACGAACACCCCGTGAACATTCAAAGTAACCCACCGATCTATTCAACAAAATAGAGACCCTAGCAGAATGCAAATTGGTCGAAATTCAAGAAACGAAGACATTAGAAAACCCAAAGCAACGGAGAATGTGAAGTAAAAAACTCCACCGCAAAGTATCAAATGCCTTACGTATATCAATCTTCAGAATCATATTACTATCCAAGCGATTTTGCAAAATATTAAAACTTTCGGAAACCAAAGTAATGCAATCATGGATATGACGTCCCGGAATAAAGCCAAATTACGTGGGCGCAAGCAATCTTCCTAGAATAACTCCAAAGCGCGAAGCCAAAATCCTCGTAATAATTTTGAACAAGAAATTGCTTATGACAATCGGCCTGAAATTATCCACAGTGTTGGCATCTTTACTTTTCAGAATAAGAGCCATAAAGCTAGCATTTGAACCAGTCGGAAGGGAGCCAGTCATGAAGAAATGACAAACTGCCATAATAACATCCAAAGCAATAATATCCCAACAATTCTGGTAAAAGACCCCAGTGAAACCGTCCGACCCCAGAGGGCTGTCTGCGCTAGATAAAAAATGGCCTTCTAAATCTCTAATTCAATTGGAGTAGCAGACGGGTCATCTGAATAAATACTATTAATTACCAGACCGTGAATGCCCCAACGGAAAACTCTTGCCTGATTGCAACAGTGAAAAAAGGTCGTATTACGATCCCCATCCTTAAGCCAAGTAACCTGCCCCTTTTGTCGCAAATCTGCGATAGCCCAAAAATTGGGAACCATTTAATGAAATTCCAGTTGCATTACAAGGTTACGAGTAAGAGTATTCGAGCTTCAAATTTAAAATATCAAGAATCAAAAGCCTTCTGCGATCCTCATTGTAATCCAAATTCCCTATATCAAATTGAACCAACCGAACCTTTTCTAACTGATCATCAACTAACCGATTCACATCACCAACCACAGACTAGTTCCAATCTTTAAGAATCACCCTCAATCTCTTAAGCTTAACCATCACCTTCAGAATAGGGTTGGAGACTCCACAAGTCGCCTCCCAAAAATTAACCACCAATCCCGAAATGAAGGGTGCCTAATCTACATTCGTTGAAAGTGAAATGGAGACGGACCATGAGAGAAGGTGGACCCACAAGAAACAAGAAAAGGGTGATGATCTGAACAAATACGGGGGAGCACCAAACAAGATAAATGCGCCCAAAAAGAAGAGAAACCTAATGTAGCCAGGGCACGGTCTAAACGAGCCCGAACCAAGTTATGTAAATATCTTATGGCTGACCAGGTAAATAAGTTGCCCATTGTGTGAATAGACATCAAACTAGCATCCTCCATAAAAGAGCGAAAATCCCGGCAAGAAGCCAAAAGAAGCTCTACCAAGGCCATGCCGCTCATAATTACCCAAAATCGCGTTAAAATCTCCCAGCAGTAACAAATCAGCCAAATCCAGATTAACAATATTTTGTCATAACTGATGACGAGCACTATGATTACAAAGACCATGCACAAAATCCACATGAAAATTGATGTTATTCAAAGATAAATCTCCTTGTTGTTTGATCATCCATGCTTCTTTTGGCACACGACTCATCACTATGACTCTAGAATCCATATAGTTGGCTTCCAATTGGGTGTAATCGCTCGATTCTTGATGATTCTAGGTTGCAATGCTCGTATTTGTCACAAAATCACTCCAAATATCGTTAAATTCCTACAAAACGAGCAAAGCGTAATATCTTTCCCACGAAGAGTTAATACAAACCATTTCATATGAGTTTCTGCATGTCTAATCACCATTTTAGTCATATTTATACCTCAAAATACATGCAAAACTCACACCTATCAAAATCCCCCAAACTTAAACTGTTGGTCGTCCCCACAACGCTTTTAAAAACTAGACAAAACATGATTGGGAGTAATGAAAAGTAGAACGCACAACAACTCCATAAAATTCGCATTGTTTATCGTAGGTGTCAAGCAACGAATCAACCAAGCCTCAAACATCTAACATAGAGCACATATCAAAGAAACCATGGTAAATGCTAAGAATTACGCCTCACAAAGATTAAGTGTATACTCTCATCTCAAATAAATATAGGACGTGTTTACGCTCAAATCAATTCAATGTTGTAGAATTACCATATGCTTGCAAATCGTCTCATCTCTCCGCCACTAGAATGTATGCAATTTGTGAATCAAAAGGACTTTCTCATTTGGTTGTAATGAATGCTCTTTGGTTAGGGTAGGAAAATATAGATAGAGTGACTCAAACTCGAGCGTATAGACCAGTGAGCATATAAATCATCTACATTAAAGCTTAATATGCTACCCAAATCATCTCTCATTTTCACCAACTCTTCTTATCTCCATCCCCTTTCTTTTGTAAAACACCATCACCTCACATTACAATTCCTAGCCTCTAAGTTCATTCAAAGAAAACTCATTCATAAAGCTAATTTTTTTTTGACTCTTTTGTGAGTTTTCAACATTATTTGCTTCTCATTTTCTTCCCCTTTTGTTCCCATCAACCAATTTATCCAACTTTTCAATTCCAACCCATTCAACCTCATTCAATCCCTTTACTCAATGCTATACGCTCAAGTAAGGGGTAACAAATATATCAAGTTAAGGCTTGAATTGTTGCTATCAAGAAATTAGGCAATAGGCTCAAGTTGGCTAACTAGGGATTTCAATATCATCTTAGGTAAGCAAAAGGTTTGAAGGGCTAACAAAAATGGCCTTTGATCATTTTCACACCGTCGCATACAACATGTGACCTTGACAGAGATACCAGAGCAAGTTCTAGAATTCTAACAACATGAATGATACACTCAAATCAATCAACAAGACTCAATATGATGAAAGCAGTAAAGGCTCAAAAGCTCACAGGCTTGCAAATATGTAATTCAAAGCATCAAACCATGTTCTCAATATCCACATGCTCAATATCATCTATTCATGGTTAAATCAACTCATGCTCAACACCCAATCCAAACAATACAAAATTTTCAAAATCAAGCACAAGTTACAATCAAGAGATCAACTCACTCCCTAAAATCTATGAAAGCAATAAACATGTTAAAACTGTAAACATGCTACTAATGCAAATGCAACTTAAAATGCTCTACATGCAACTATATGAAAACACACAAACAAATGCAATTTTTTTTTTTTTTACACACTTCAAATCAAAATACTCACACATTTCAAATCAAAATACTAACTCTCCCCCAAACTTGAATGAAATTATATCGAAACAAGGGAAAAGATAGAATTTCAAGAAAGAAAAATGTGAAGTTACCATTGGGTTGCCTCCCAACAAGCGCTAGATTTACCGTCTATAGCTCGACGTATGAATTGGTGCCTCCCTTGAATGCATATATTAGCTGCTTTGGGTCATGGTCAAGAACCGTTTTTGCTCTGTTTGCATCTAGTAATACATACTTGGGATTTCCAAGCAAGTACAGGAGTCCTGGTGTTGGAACATTTTGATCTGGGTTATGCTCATGTTGTCCGTGCGTGTGCGCATATTCCGTGCTTGTCTCATTCTGGAATAGTTTTCTTATATCTTGCACGCAATGCACGGGCGTACACACATGGTTCGTGTGTTCCTTGTCCTGTTTTTGCTCCTTTTCGGCACCACACACGAGTTGAAAGTCCATAGACACACAATCCGTGTTTGGTTCTGAACTTTCTTGTTTTTCCAGGATCTTCGGCTCCTCATATTCGGTACCACTCCTTTGATGAATGGCACTAGATTGTTCCTTCGAGTTGGTTTCAGTGGTGCATGAAAATTGGCTCTTTTGATATTGCTCACTAACAAATGTAACTAATTGGCCCATTTGAGTCTCTAGGTTCTTTATTGAGCTTGTCACTTGTTGTTCCATCTTGTTCATCCTTGCGTCTTGCCTTATGAAGCAGCTCCTAGTTTCACTCATGAATGCATTGGATTGATTTATGAATGAGGTGAGGGCTTCTTCTAAAGATGGTTTTGCCTCTGCATTTGTAAACCCATTCATTACGTTGGACCTTGATGGGGGTGGAATCATATTCTCCGTGCTAGTATATGAAAAATCTTCGTAATTCCCCCAATCAACTGGTAATAGCACATAGAGTGGGATTATTCCAATAATCGTAAGAATTCCGTCATTGAAATCCATTCGAGCGGGTGCACCTATACCAATTCAAAGAAACAAATCAAACATTGTAGAGATAGAATTTACAAAAGAAAAATGAAATAAAATAAAAAAAATGTCTAAATAAAAAATAATTCTATCTATCGCAATATTAGCACCAAAAATTGTATTAGTCCCCGGCAACGGCGCCAAAAACTTGTTCGCCTATATTTTTAGCTTCACCGAAAGTGTACGATGTACGTTATCGAATAGGGTAGCAAGGTCGTATCCACGGAGACTAATAAATTAATATGCTAAGTATTTAACCAAGATAGTCTTATTTTTATTTAGACGATCGAAATTTGATGATTGTTGTTTTGAGATTAAGACAATTTAAATCACTAAAACACAAGAATAAGATAACACAAATGAAAGAAGTATCAAGATGATGTAATGGATTTCCGAGTTAAGGTTTCGATTAATAATCCTCTTGTTGTCCGGTTTAAATCAAGCCACGTTATTATCAATATTCCTACAAGATGATCACAAAGCTATTTTATCCTCCCTCTCGAAATGCATATAAAACGTAGATTGAAATACTTATGCTAGCATCTCTACTCAACGTAAAGCAGTCAACTCCCGAAAGCACAAAAGATCAAATATCCTCACAAATATTTACAAACCTCTCGATTCATGCAAATATTTGTGTCAAGTATTCAAGATCTAATATTGAAACTCATCTCTCGAATTATGAATCAATATATCAAACAAGTTAAATCATTGATCAAGTGATAAAACAAGAATAAGCTCAAAATACTCAAATAGGCTTCAAGATAATAACTTCAACTAAGATTAAAACATCCAACAAGAGTTCATTAATCTACTTCCAAAACCCGGAAATCACAAGATGTTTAGCTACCCATTACAAATAAACAACTCATAGACAAATTGTTCATATTCATAAGAAGCTAAAATGAAAGATTAAAGCACAAAGAATGAGAAAACTTAGGGAAATGGATAATCTCTCGATTAATCTTCAATCCTCAAGCTCCGATTCAACCCGATTCTTCTCTTGATTCTTCCTTGATGAAATTGATGTGTTTCTTGTGTTCTTGGGTGTATTCCCAGACCTCTTCCTCCCCTGGTGTGCGCCCCAAGAAGTGGTATTTATACCCTTTTTGAAGTCTAGGTCAATTTGCTGTCATTTTTGGAGTTTTCTGCAAGAACGCACGGGTCATGCGCCCACACACGGGTTACCCGTGCTCAAAGCCATAGGAAAACATCCAGTCTCTGTAGGACGCACGGGTCGTGCGTCCACGCACGGGCTACCCGTGCGCCATCCCGTAGAAAACATCCAGTCTCTGTAGGGCGCACGGGTCGTGCGTCCACGCACGATTTACCCGTGCGCCACCCAAACGTCCAAATTTGTTTGCGGGGTCTTCATAAGAGTTGTAGCCCTCTCTTTTAGCTTTCCATATCCACTTGAATCACCTTAATATAAATTTTGTAGAGAGAGTTATGGCCAAAATACTAAACCCTGCCAGTGCTGGAAATTCCATACGCGTTTGGATGTTCCTTGAGATAAATCTCCTTGTTGTTTGATCATCCATGCTTCTTTTGGCACACGACTCATCACTATGACTCTAGAATCCATATAGTTGGCTTCCAATTGGGTGTAATTGCTCGATTCTTGATGATTCTAGGTTGCAATGCTCGTATTTGTCACAAAATCACTCCAAATATCGTTAAATTCCTACAAAACGAGCAAAGCGTAATATCTTTCCCACGAAGAGTGAATACAAACCATTTCATATGAGTTTCTGCATGTCTAATCACCATTTTAGTCATATTTATACCTCAAAATACATGCAAAACTCACACCTATCACACAAGATCCCCCTATCAATATGCATATCAAGAACAAGTATACAAGCAACCAACTCAAAGCTAAAAGCTTAGCTTTTACAACTTAAGCTTTAATATCATGAGCTTATAAGCTCCCCCTGTCACAAAAGCATCATTAGTCAAGTATAAAAGTCCATAATACATCACATGGACCAAGTATAATCCATAGCTTTTGGCTTTTAAGAGCTTTAGCTAATAGCTTTTCTTGCGAGCTTATTTACGCTTCTTTGAGCTTATGAGCGTTTTTATTGTTTCTCCCCCTTTGGAATCATCAAAAATAATATTAGCACGATAAAAACATCCTACAATTATATCAAAGTGCGCAATTTTATAGATTTATCGAGCATATTGAGCATTTAAGCTTAAATTCCGAATAAAAGGGAAAAAATTGCTCATTTGATTTGTAAAACATGATCTCTATAAACTTATAAGACTTTTCAAATCAAGAGAATCATGTAGGTAATGAATTTTTCATTGAGACATTTTGTCGAACACTTGGCGTGCGTCGAATAAAACAAGAGAAATATAACGCCTTTGTGATTCGTTTAAGCCAAAAATTTTCATCACCAATTGCAATACAACAATATACATTCATCATCAATCATCATAAACAACATATTAATACAAGAATGTCAACAATATATCAAGATACGAGCACATTCTCAAGGGTTCAACCCAATTGAGATTAAAAGGAGAAATTCTTACCATCTAATCGGTAAAGATGAACAATGATGATGATAATCGAGCCTCATGAAGTCCAAAATATAAAATGTATGCAATAAAACAAATTTGAAGTGAAATTTGTGTGAAAAGTGCGTAGGGGACGAAAAATAGACAAAATGAGCCAAAATGGCTGAAACTGAAAACAGAAACGATTTAAACCATAAAATGGTGAGGGGCGATAGGTTGGGGGGGTGGGCGACCGGTCGACGTCATGGGCGACCGGTCGACGCCATGGGCAACCGGTCGGCCTTTCCCCAACCAGCCCAGTGTTTTGAAAGCGTGCAAAATGCAATCATAGACCTCATTCAATATGCATTATGCCTAACCGAGCTCGTATTGACGCAAAAGTCTCAGAAGATAGCGGTTTTGTAAAAATGACCACTAATTGATCTTGAGATGGTACAAAAGATATCTCAATTTTTCGTTTTGAAACACAATCCCTTAGAAAATGATGTCGAATCTCAATATGTTTAGTACGGTTATGATGAACCGGGTTTTGAGCAATGTTTATAGCGGATATATTATCACAAAAGATAGGAACACTTTCAAAAGAACATTTATAATCCGCTAAGGTTTGTTTCATCCAAAGAAGTTGTGTACAACAAAATGCCGCGGAAATATATTCGGCTTCGGCCGTTGAAAGTGAAACACAATTTTGTTTCTTTGAAAACCAAGAAACTAGGCAATCACCTAGAAATTGACATGATCCAGAAGTACTTTTCCGATCATCAATATTTCCCGCATAATCCGAATCACTATAACCTTTAAGAGAAAATTTTTCATTCTTTGGATAGAATAAACCATATTGAATAGTGTCTTTCAAATATCTAAAAATCCTTTTAACGGCACTCATATGAGATTCTTTGGGATTGTTTTGAAAACGAGCACATAGGCATACGGCATGAAGAATATCCGGTCTTCTTGCGGTTAAATAAAGTAAACTACCAATCATACCTCGATATTTGGATTCATCAACCGGCTTGCCTTTTTCATGTTTGTCAATCTTGACGTTTGTTGCCATTGGGGTAGAGACGGTTCTTCCTTCTTCAATGCCAAATTTCTTCAAAAGCTCCTTTGTATATTTTGATTGAGAAATATAAATTCCTTCTTGGCATTGCTTAATTTGAAGTCCAAAGAAGAAGTTGAGCTCCCCCATCATGCTCATTCAAATTCACCTTGCATTAACTTAGAAAATTTCTTGCACAAGGATTCATTAGTAGCACCAAAAATAATATCATCAACATAAATTTGCACTAATAAGCAATCTTGCCATTTTTCAAAAACAAAGAGAGTAGTATCAACTTTACCTCTTGTAAAACCATTTTGCAAAAGAAAAGAGCTAAGTCTATCATACCATACACGAGGTGCTTGTTTCAAACCATACAAGGCCTTTTTAAGTCTATAAACATCATTAGGCCTAGAAAATTTTTCAAACCCCGGACGTTGTTTTACATAGACTTCTTCTTGAATAATACCATTTAAAAATGCGGATTATACATCCATTTGGTAAAGCTTAAAATTTTTAAAACAAGAATAGGCAAGTAAAATACGAATAGCTTCTAAACGTGCTACAGGTGCAAATGTTTCATCATAATCAATACCTTCTTCTTGACAATAACCTTGAGCTACTAACCTTGCTTTGTTTCGAACAGTATTGCCTTGGTCATCGAGCTTGTTCCGAAATACCCATTTTGTACCAATAATGGTTTGAGATGGAGGACAAGGTACTAATTCCCATACATCATTCCTTTCAAATTGATTCAACTCCTCTTGCATTTCTAAAAACCAATCCTCATCTTCAATGGCTTCCTTAGCATTTTTAGGCTCTTTTTGAGATATAAGAGTTTTCTCGGCAAATTTTTCTCGAGTCATTACTTTATCAAGGGGATCACCAATAATAAGATCTTTTGGGTGATCTCCCTTAAATTTCAATGCTACGGGAAGATTCGAAGTATCACCTTTATCTTCTTGAGGAACATTTGAGCTTGAAGGTTGATCATTTTGAGTTTCATCTTGAACAATGGGTTCAACAATATCCTCTTCATCACTTTCATCATTGGGTATCCTTTCAACACCCGAAGCTTCATTGAATTTGACATGGATGGATTCTTCAACAACCCCACTAGTCTTATTGTAAACCCGATATGCTTTGCTCTTGGTTGAATACCCCATAAATATTCCTTCATCGACCTTAGGATCAAGTTTGTCTAATTGATCCTTAGTATTCAAAATAAAACATTTACATCCAAATATTTTGAAATAACTAATATTTGGAGTTCTTCCTTTCCAAAGCTCATATGGAGTTTTATTCATTTTAGGACGAATATAAACTCGACTAATGACATAGCAAGCGGTACTTACGGCTTCGGCCCAAAAATATTTTGGAAGTGAAAATTCATTGAGCATGGACCGACTCATTTCTTGAAGTGTCCGATTCTTCCTTTCGGCTACTCCATTTTGTTGAGGTGTCCTTGGAGCCAAAAAATTATGATTATATCTCTTGGTTTCACAAAAGACTCTAAATTCGCCGTCAAATTCTCCACTTCGATCACTTCGAATAGACTTAATAGTATCTTCCTTTTCATTTTCAATAAGTCTACACAACTTAACAAACTCGTTAACGGCATCGCTTTTATTTGTAAGAAATAGAGCCCAAGTATATCTAGAAAAATCATCAACTATAACAAAAGTGTAATGTTTTCCACTTAGACTTGCCGTACCAATATCCCCATACAAATCAAGATGAAGCATTTGTAGGGGTTTGGTAGTGGAAATTTCATTTTTAGGCTTAAAACTACTCTTAACTAATTTGTTCTTTTGACAAGTGTCACATAAGCCAAGATTTTCAAAAATCAATTTGGGTAGTCCTTTTACATGTTGGTTTTTGTAAATAGTTTGCAAATTTTTGTATCCAACATGTTCAAGTCGCCTATGCCATAAACTAGTTAAATCATTATTGGCGACAAGACAGGAAACATTTTGACTAACCAAATCACTTGTACAAATTTTGTAAAGATTGCCTTTTCTAATTGCTTCACAAATAATTTTATCTTCTTTGGAAATAAGGCATTTTTCTTTATTAAAAACAACATTATAATTTGAATCACAAAGTTAGCTAACACTTATCAAATTGAACTTAAGCCCTTCTACTAAAAGAACATTACTAAGAGAGAAAGAAGAGTTACCAATTTCTCCATTTCCAAGAATTCTTCCTTTGCCATTGCCGAACATGACCATACCCTCTTCTTGGAGCTTGATGTTGGTAAAAAGTTCTCTCTTTCCGGTCATATGGCGTGAACATCCGCTGTCCACGAGCCATTTTGAATCTTCTATTGTTGTTATAGCCCCTATAACCTACAAAGAAATTATTCTAGTTTAAGCTCTTTATGCTCCTTTTTCAAATTCTTGTATTTAACAATCAAATTTTGAAACTCATTTTGCAATTCATCAAAATCACATTGTAATTCATCAACTAGGGAAGAAGATGAAGCATTAGAGCGTACCTCAGTATTTTCATCGTCTATGGCCATAAGACCATGTTCGGATTCTCCTTCCTCGTCGGTTGTTTCAAGTAATTCATCCCAAGTTTTGACGTCCGCATTGAACGCCTTCTTTTTCAGAAAAAGGCTTTTTCTTCTTTTGTTCCTCTTCCGCTAATTTTGGGCAATCGGCTATGTAGTGCCCGGATGTTCCGCATTTGAAACAAGAATTGTCTCTTGGCTTTCTTGCTTTATTTTTGTTTACAAATTTTGCAAATTTTCTAACAAGAGCCGCCGTTTCTTCATCATCCTCATCACTAGCATAATAAACATTATTAGAAGAAGATGCTAAGCCTTTAATAATATTTTGCGTACCCGATTTAGAGGTGGATAGTTGAGAATTTTTCCTCTCCTTGAGATATACATCATAAATAAGGAGGTTCCCAATGAGCTCATCAAACTTGAGTGTCTCAAGATTTTGAGCTTCCGTGATTGCCGTCACCTTTTCGGACCATGAGTCGGGAAAGGCATTTAAGACTTTGGTCACCTTATCTTCTTCAGAGATGACCTTTCCAAGAGCTACAAGAGGATTGACAATGTTGTCAAGCCTTTCTACCATTTTTGATATGCTTTCACCATCATGCATATTGAAATTTTCAAAGTCTTTCACAAGCATTGTTTTTCTTGCTTGCTTCACTTTCTTTGTGCCCTCATAGATGGTTTCTAATTTTTCCCAAACTTCATGTGCCGACCGTATGCCTCTTATGCGATTATATTCGGTGGCGGTAAGAGAGCAATGTAAAATGTTTAAGGCCTTACTGTTTAAAGAGAAAACCTTCTTGTCATTTTCATCGTATTCCTTGAACGGCTTGGGAGTCGTGGTACAATCCTCCAATTTTGTTGTTGGTTGAGCAACTCCTTCAATGACCACATTCCAAATATTAAACCCGCACCCTTGTAGAAAGCACTCCATGCGGTCTTTCCAAAATGCGTAGTTGTTGGCGTCGAATAGTGGTGGCTTGTTGGTGGAGGCGCCGGTGGTGAGATAAGCTTCATTCGTAGCCATGGATCTTTCCTCTTTACTCAGAACGAGCTAGCCAAAGAGTTTGGCTTTGATACCACTTGTTAGTCCAAGTGGCTACGATAATCTAGAGGGTGGGTAAATAGATTATGCCGATTTTTCGCAAATCACCCTCTTTTTCGAATCAACAAGCAAATGACAAGAATGTAAATGCGGAAATTAAACAACACTCGTTGATTTAAAGAGTTTCAACCCACCAGGGCCTAATCCTCTACCACCCCAGTATCTCCGGGATGGATTTCAAAAAGAAAAAAAGATTTTATTAATTACCACAATTAATACAACACCTTGAGGATCACCACAATCCTCTTACAACACCTTCAAGGAGATTACCACAATCTTCCTTCACCACCTTTGAAGAGTACCACACTCTTCAAACACCTATCACCTAGATCACCCAAGTGTATTCTTACCACAAGAATACTCACAAGGATGTCTTGTGTTGAATGATGGACAAAATTCAAGATTACAACTCTATGAAACCAATACAAAGATTGAGTGCAAGTGTAATCAAGAATCAAAATGCCTAGTCCTCAAAGATGTGCAAGTGAAAGTACTTAGGCTATTACAACAAGAATGTAAAAAATGAAAGCTTGAACAATTTGCAGATTTCTTGTTGTGTATTTTGCTTGTATGTGTTATATCTTGTGTCTTCAATTCATCCTCTATTTATAGGGAAGTCTTCACCAACATAGGCTCCCAACATAGGCTCCTCTATCTTCACTTTTGTCTACAAAAAGAAGATCACAAGATGTAGAAATATTGTACAAAAATCAAAAGTAAATCTTGCTGTCAAAAATTTCAAACATCATAACTTTGCTGTCACAAAATAGCATAGGGCGACCGTTGCCAAAAACTGTTGAGATTTGGACCGTTTGAAAAAATTAGTGCGATCCAAGTACAAATCGTCGGGGGGTCGACCGGTCGACGGGGGTGCGACCGCCCCAAGGTGTGCGACCGGTCGGCCTCCTCACCCTTGACCGTCCCCCTCTTCGATTTTAAGAGTTCGAATATTGTGTTTCGATATTTTTGCTTGTGTGTACGGTCGACGCTTTTGGCACTCGGCCGACCTTCAAATTGAAATGTTGTCCGATTTTTATCAAAAATAAACTTCAAGAAATACTCCAAAAAATTAGTAAAAATATTTTAAATCACTTGGGAGTATTTTGACAACATTTATAAACATAGTTTTGGTGTAAAAACCAATTTAAACAAAACCATCAAAAGTGTTGTCCATTTTTATCGAAAAATAAATTCTAAGAAATACTCCAAAAATTAGCAAAAACATTTTAAATCATTTAGGAGTATTTAGACAACATTTATTAACATTGTTTTGGTATAAAAACTCATTTAAACATAATCATCAAAATCTTGATAAAAACATTTATCTAACAGTGGGGGCCGTCCCCCTTAGTAGAATAAGGAGCTATCCCATTATGTTGCAAAGGAGAAGAAATACAACCATGGAGATAAATATGTTTTGGCACTAAACCAAACCCCTGAGGCAACCCCTGTCAACTGCTGCGGGCCGGTTCGGACGCATGATGAAATTTGAGGGAATAGCCATGTTCGAATGGTAGCCCGAAGAACAAGATCCAGATTTATCTAGGGTTTTATCCAAAACCTTAGAGCTTGAAGCCATGATCGAACCAGAAGAAGTAGATGACACCGGGATGGGACAATTCACCAGTGAAGATGAGCGTGGTTCGATGGTAGCCATGTATGCCGCATAAGGGTTAGTCGAGGACGTACGCAAGCTAGAAGGGGAGGAGTTGTGCATGACGTTACGAGAATTGGAAGGGTTGAAGTTTGACGTGAAACCAATAAAGGACGTGTCCGCCATGAGTTTTCCGTGAAGACGATTAGAAAACAAACCAACACGGCAACCAACGGAGGTCGCTAGTTCAAAGAGAGAATAGAGCATGTCGACCGTTCAATTGAGTAAATCAGGCATGTTACCTATTTAGTTGTTACATAGGTAATAAGTTGAAGAATCAATAAACATTGTCTGGTTTCAATATTTATATGTGTAGATGAATTACAAAACTTATGATACTTACTATAATTGAGCACATACCATTTTTTAAATTGGCATCATTGGTTTAGACAAAGTATTTATTATCAACAACCTTTGAGATAATTCCACCAAAATACTAGAACTTGTTTAATCATTAGTTGAGGATAAATTATTAGGTGAGATAATATTGGAGAAATAATGTGACGCCCCAATTTCGTTACACAATAGAACAAAATATCACCCAATAAATTACAAGATAAAAATGATCCATATACGTAGTGGAAGTCTATAAAATAGTAAAAGTAGTGAAAAGTCGTATTTATCAACTCTCTATTACAAACTAACAAAAAGAAGAAAAGAAAAAATATTCACGACACTGATACAAAAATATACCCCCTTCATATCTGTTTACGCCAGCCAAGCATTCCAGCCTCATTTATGATCCAAACGCCCATCCCTGGATTCCTTGCCGACTAATTTAGTTGTCTCTGAAGATTTAAAATCTAGTGGGGTGAGCAAAACGAGCTCACTGGATTGGAGTAGGGGGAATGCAGTAGTTGTTTAATAAAATATTTTTATTTAGTCTGGAAAAAAAAACTAATTTTCATGTATGCATGAGAATGATGCACAAACAGATTTATTTATTGTGTTATTTTAATAAAATAATGACAATATCCCAACTAAATTTAAATTTCAATAATGAGAAATCAATTTGTAATGCAAGTAAAAATGCAATGCACAAAAGTGCAATGCCCAATCAAGTACAATATATGGTTTTCAGTCTTTATAATGGATAATATCTATTTCAGATTCTTTTGAAAACAGACAGTAGATATCTTGTTTTAAAATCAGTCAGTCAATCAGACAATCAATCCCGAAACAAGAAACTTAAGATTAGTGTTAATAATCAGACATTGAACCTGTTCGTTCTCCTTATAATTTCCAAACAGTATTTGGTTGAAGCCCAGTTATCTTATCCCTCCCAATTAGTTCAACGTCTCATTTGGTATGGGCTTTTGCCCAGATATCGTCATATATTCCGGAATATACTTCTGCAACCCATATTCCGCCGCCGTCTCCGGCCAGACCAATAAAAGGAAATAAGCACATGGATAGTCAAAAAGGGATCACATGCGACCTGTTCGATCTATTGTTTGACCCACCCACACCCCAATAGATTCAAACAATTAGTAGTTTGTCAAAATGACATTTTATTTGCCCGAAGGCCAAGTGAAGCACATATAGAACACTTCTTAGCAGATAAGTCATACATTGAAATAGCTGAAAACTGCCTAACATGCCCAGTCAAAGAGTCAAGATAGAAATCAAATCAAGTCATTGATGAATTATTGTCGGAGTTGAGATTTAACCTGATATTGGATTTCAAAAATTATCTTGTAAAATTCTAGGTTAAAAAGTTAGAATCTTTTACTAATTTCTTTAAAGGTTAAACGTCGGCCTCTGTATTGTTCAAAATCTCAGTTTCAGTTTCAAAGTTACAAAATTGTTCATATCATTTTCAGAATTTAAGCTTGGCCCCATATCATCAAGAAATTATTTTCGTACCCCGATGTTTTGAAAACTTAAAATTTAACCATTAAAGCTTGATTATTCTCTATAATACTCCCAGATTTATTCAAACTATTACGATACAATCCTCCTAATTTTGTTCCTTTCAAAATTCCAGTCCCACGGGTTTATAAAATTTGCATTTAGGTCCCTATAATTTTCAACAATCACATTAAGTACAAAAACTTCCAATTAAATTTAATATCTCAATTCATAATTCATCCAAGGATATAACATCACCCCAAAAAAGAACACAACACATCAATACACGTGATTACATAACTAATTTAACAAATCAAACATTTTAAAGAAAACCAATTTGAAAGAACTTTTAAACTTTTCACCCACCTTCAATTTGGTAACAAATTCTCCATGATCTTTGCAATCTTTCTCAACTGAACTCTCAATTCAAGCTCAAAGACCACCTACAAAAATTTCATAAAATTAAACCAAATATATAAAGATTTGGAAAAACCCCATAAGTACTTAGTATTTGGATGATCAACTTACAATTCTAAGTACCTCAAAGGTTGGCCAAGCTAATTCCCAAATCAATTTTAAGATGACACCAGTTTTCTTTTAGCCTCCAATTTGAGCTTTAGCTCACTGCTAACCTGCAAGATGGCCTCCAGTTGAATTCCTATATGATTGCTAATTGTTTGATACCACTTAAGTGAGAGAACATAGGAGAAATTAAAAAGAAATTAAAGGAAAATAAGGAAACTCCCTCATGATTATACTCTCTGCCGAAACAAAGGTAAAGAAAGGGTTTTCGATTGTTCTGCTTGTGCTAAGAAAGAAGATGAAAAATGAGGATTTTTAGATTATTTAATGACCTACATTATGGTCTCATATGGTCTCTAATGGGCTCCAAGACATTGAGCTATTAGGTTGCTATTTTTTTAATTAAAGAATGTCTTAAAAAAAGTTTGACCCGAACATCAATTGTCTCCTTGAAGTAAAAAAGGGCTATTAAATGGTTTATATATAGCTAAATTTGGGCTTTAATACGCGACTAGTCCACTCTGAAATACGCGACTAGTTCACTCCGACTGTAAGCTCGACACACCAAGTTGGCTCCAGCGCAAGTAAGTTCACAGAGTTATAACATGCCAACAAGACAATCGAATAAAACATACGGTTCATACAAGAGCAATACCAGATGCCAATAAGTAAGTTTATTCTACTCGAGTGTGCGGTATTTGTTGGTGGTGTAAACATGTTTTAGTGAATCTAATTATCGGAAGGATAATCCATGCTTCGAAGGATTTGGTGGACATGGTATATTATGAGTGAGGTTTCAACCTCGTTGAAAGTTAGAATTGTTATAAGGCGAGGAAGTCGCCACGCGTAATGCATAAGTTTCGTGTAAGGAATTCGTTAAGGTCCGGAAATTTTTAAGAAAACTAATAAATTATAATTAAAACAAAAGTAAGTTGTTTTTAGGGCTGTAACAAGAAAAATAATTTATTTGGGGTTCTTCATAAAAGGAAATTTTCATAAGTAGTCCCTTTTTGGAAAACTAGTATTTATCGGGTTTGAAATCGAATAAGTTTTGGTCACGACTTCGAAAAAATGTAAGGTCAGTTTCTAAATTCTCAAAATTATCCAAAAAATCAGTTTTTCAAAGAGTTTGGGGTCGAATTTCAAGGAAATATCAGTTTGGTCCCCTTTTATCAAAATTGTCATTTCTGGACCCGAACATAAAATTTTTCGATCTCACAAACCGGAAGGACTTTTGACGTGATTCCAACTTTAAAATATCATTTAGACGGGAAATATTGAGACAAAAGAAGTTTTAGAAAAGTCTCAGTTTATGTCCCTTAACTTTTGAAAATTCTATTTCTAATCCAATTTTTGATTTTGTCCTTAAGTGCTTATTTGGGGTCCGTTTATTATGAAACTTGAACCATTGGTTTAAAATATTATAAATATAAGAATAAGTGATTTCCCAGGTACATGGTTCGTACCATTTTGGGAAATTTTATTTTAGTCCTTGAGTGTTGGAATTTTTACACTTTAGTCCTTAAAGTTTGGAAAATTGGTTTTCTTTACTCAAAACACTTTGACTTTTGGAATTTACTTAAAATATAATATTTTCAGTTAAAATTTTAAAATTTTCAATTTTTACAGAAAAGTCCCTGAACAGTTTTGAAAATCCCATTTTTGCTCCTTAAACTTTCAAAATTCCTCATTTGCGTCCTTAGGCTTTCAAGGGTTAGTTTTCTTAACTCAAAACCTTTAAACTTTTGTTATTATATTATAATATAATATTATTAATTTAGTATAGTCCAAATTTTTTCAATTTACAGAGGTCCCTTTTTACGGTTTCTAAAATTATAATTTAGTCCTCCAACTTTGCAAAATTCGCATACAAGGTACAATAGCTCAATTTTTAAATATTTTTAAGTTTTACAGAATATAAAGCAAATGCAAAATAAAATTTCAAGCACATAAACATGCATTAATATATCATTCAAGGAATCATCAAGAAATTCATGAATTAGTACATGCATGCACCTATATTTGGAAAATTTGAACAACAAGCATATTTTTATGAAAATTTTGGACATAGCTACTTAAAATACACACGCAATACATATTCATATAAGATCATGCAAGTTTTAAACTACTACATGCCACTTTTTACAAATTATTTGAGTTTTATGAAAGATTTTTCCACCCACCTTATCTAGTTTCAAGTTTAGTCTTCTAAAATAAAGTTCTCCCATTTCGACTCCCAATTCTTGGCTCCAATCTCTTTAAGTCATTCCCTAGGTAGTCCAAAACATGCTTCCATTTCTAAAAGGGTGAGGTTTTAAATTAAGAAGGAAATAGGTGCACCAAAATCAAAAGTGACAAATCTTACCTTAATGTCTCAAATAGTCTTCAAAAATGAGCTTCTTTCTTCAAGCTTCTAACCTCAAATTTGAGCTCTATAGGTCAGCCCCTATGCAACTCAAAAACAATATTTTGGTGATAAATTTTGAAAATGCAAAAGATGAAAGAAAAGAGGTAGTACTAAACCACAATTTGTTAGGAAATTTATTTGTTAGATTTTGATGATACCATGTAAAACTTAGATTAAAAATTTGGCACCCCATTTTCCTTGTAATTCTATGTTGTAATAGATAGGGCTGAAGTATGAGGAAGTGTCAGTCAAGTCAGCAAAAGGAGCCAAGTCTAACAGTTGAAGTGACAGTTGAGTCATTCCCATATGTTTGGAGCAGACTCAAGTCAAGGGGTAAAGGCGGCAGTCAAGTCAAGACAACTGACATTGATCCGTTAGAAGGAAGCCAAGGAAATTACTCGATATAGTAATAAGTTCAAGCTGCCAGGCTTAAAGTGTTTGGCCCAGAAACATGCAAAATGAATAAGCCAATGGGAAACAATGAAGCATGTGTCAGACCCTGTAAAGCTGAAGAGCCATTTAATACGAGGAAGGGTCAACATCATATCTCTGCAGACCAAGAAAAGACAAGCCAACGAACAAGAAGTGTCATTTGAAAATAGCCTATATCTTCAACGGACAAATTTTTAAATGTGCACTATAAAAGGCTGATGAAGCATTTGAGAAAAGGTAACTTGAACCAAGCACGAACGAATCAAGCAATTATCAAGCAAGCATAACCTGCAATATTCTCAAGCTTATCTAGAAAATTCCTCAAGCCTAAACACTCGAAGGAACTCGATCCAACACACGCTGTGAAAGAAAGATTACTTCAACCAGTTGAAAAGGAAAAGTTAAAAGAACGAAAAAGGGGTCTACTCTCCAAGTTGAAGGAGCTGTAGAAAGGTTCAAGGTCGAACCAGGAGTTTCAGGTCTGTTTAAAGGCTGTGTGATCAATTCCAAAGACGTGAAGGGAGCTAAAGTAGCAAGGCAGCTGTCTTGTGAAGAAGCTGAGTCGCAAGAGAAGCCAGCTGTGTCACGCCCCAATTTTTTTTTTATACTGTAAAATAATACCCAATAAATTACATCTCCACATATTCCTTAGCTTAGACTCGACAAGAGCTATTATCTAAAGTACAAATAATTAAAAACCATAAATACAATGGAAGTCTATGAATACATACAATTTAATAGAGTTGCAATTAATTTATCTTTACAAAATAGTTTAATGTCATGAAGTTCATGAAATAGCTAATGCCATGAAATTTATGAAATTCTTAGCAAAACTAATTTTTTTAGGAAAATGACATTTACCCACTTTTGGTTCGGATCTTCGTTTGGGCAGGAACAATCAAGGCACTAATCCTTTCTAGGATCGATTCTGACAATGACTCTTAGAGACAACTCACGATGGCGATTTACTACGAGATCGTGATGGTGTTAGAAATAAATAATACGTAAATGCGAATATGTAATATATTTACAAATATGAATTTGATTTCCCAATGAACTGAAAAACAATAGAAACAATCTATTTATAGTTTTCAAAAAGCTTTGCCGCTGTCAGCACCGACGCATAGAAGAAGCAAAACCAAATCAATTTAGTTCTTTAAGCGGGCCTTTGCCACCGCTATAAAAGCCGCAAAAATCAAAAGTCAGCTTTAGTAAAGCGCCGACCGCCGATAAATTAATAAGCGAGGTTGTCGCCGACAAGAGTTGTAAGACGGCTGAATCCAGCCGACTTACTCCAACCTGATGTGAGATGGCTGAGAGACCATCCACCTGAGTTAATCATTGGAGATGTTAGAGATGGCATAAGAACCAGATCCAGAGCACATCATGAAGTAATGTTCACTTGCTTTATTTCCCAAATAGAGCCTAAAGATGTGTCTCAAGCATTGGAAGACACACATTAGATTCAGGCCATGCAAGAAGAGTTGAATCAGTTTGAGAGAAACAAAGTATGGGAATTAGTTCAAAGGCCAACCCACCAAAATGTTATTGGTACTAAGTGGGTATTTGGAAACTAGATGAATCAGGAAGGATCTTTTGTCAGAAACAAAGCAAGATTGGTAGGCAAAGGGTATTGCCAATAAGAAAGTATAGATTTTGATGAAACCTTTGCTCCTATTGCCAGACTGGAAGCAATAAGGATGTTTCTTGCTTATGCTGCACATAAGAATTTCATGGTATATCAAATGGATTTGAAAAGTGCATTTCTAAATGGACTGTTAGAAGAAGAAGTCTATGTTGAACAACCTCTAGGTTTTGAGCAGAAAATTATTGAAGACAAAGTCTACAAGCTCAAGAAGGCTCAAGAAGGCTTTGTATGCATTGCAATGGATTGACCAAAGGCAATGTTGACAGAACACACTTCAGGATCCAAGATGGAGAGAGCATATTGCTTGTTCAAATATATGTGGATGATATCATCTTTGGATCCACAAACAAAGAGATGTGTGACAAGTTCTCAAACCTCATGCAAGGGAAATTTGAGATGAGCATGATGGGAGAGCTGACTTTCTTCTTAGGACTTTGAGTCAAGCAATTGAAGGATAGAACCTTCATAAGCCAAACCAAGTATACCAGAGATTTATTGAAGAAATTTGGTATGGAAGAGAAGTCATCAGTGAAAATTCCTATGAATACATCAGTCAAGATGGACATGGATGCAGATGACAAAGTTGTTGATCAAACAAGATATAGAGCCCTCATTGGAACTTTGCTCTATTTAACAGCAAGCAGGCCAGACATCACCTTTGATGTAGGTGTATGTGCTAGATTTCAATCTGCACCAAAAGAGAGTCACATGACTGCAGCTAAGAGAATCCTTAGATATTTGAAGGGATGCCAAGAAGTTGGCTTATGGTATCCAAAGGAAGGAGGATTCAAACTGGTAGGATACTCAGACTCAGATTATGCTAGATGTAGAGTTGACAGGAAGAGTACATCAGCTACATGTCAAATGCTTGGAACAAATTAGTTTCTTGGTTCAGCAAGAAACAAAATTCAATAGCTACATCCACAAATGAAGCAGTACATAGTACTGGGCAAGTTGTGCCCAAGTCTGATGGATGAGACAGCAACTGAGAGACTATGATATTGAAGAAAGAGAAATTCCAATTATGTGTGATGACACTAGTGCTATTGCAATCACTCAGAATCCAGTGTTGCACTCAAGAACAAAGCACATTGATGTCAAGTATCATTTTATAAGAGATCATGATGAAAAGAAAGACATCACCTTGGAATATATCTCAACTGATAAGCAGTTACCTGACACATTCACAAAGCCCTTATGTGAATCAAGATTTGAAGAGCTTAAGAATGAGCAAGGGTTAATTGAGCTGAGTTAGGATACTCAGAAGACTCAATCAACAGAGACAAAAGAAGAAAGAATGAAAATGAGCAAGTTTCACATTTCAGCCAAGTGAAACAACCAAGACGGGAAATCGGCTCTATCGAGTTCCAATGTGAAGAGAAATGAGTGATCCAATGTGAAGAGAGAGCGAGTTAAGTCACGTTTGATGATAGCCGAGTTATTTATGAGCTAAGTGACAAACAAATTAGTTTCTTGGTTAAATGCATTTAATGCGGGATAAAAAATTCAATAGAGTACATCGGTACATGTCAAATGCTTGAACAAATTAGTTTCTTGGTTCAACAAGAAACAAAATTCAATAGCTACATCCACAACGGCAGTACATAGTTGTGCCCAAATCGATGGATGAATGACACAACAACCGAGAGACTATGATATTGAAGAAAGAGAAATTCCAATTATGTGTGATGACACTAGTGCTATTGCAATCACTCAGAATCCAGTGTTGCACTCAAGAACAAAGCACATTAATGTCAAGTATCATTTTATAAGAGATCATGATGAAAAGAAAGACATCACCTTCGAATACATCTCAACTGATAAACAGTTACCTGACACATTCACAAAGCCATTATGTGAATCAAGATTAGAAGAGCTTAAGAATGAGCAAGGGTTAATTGAGCTGAGTTAGGATACTCAGAAGACTCAATCAACAGAGACAAAAGAAGAAAGAATGAAAATGAGCAAGTTTCACATTTCAGCCAAGTGAAACAACCAAGACGGGAAATCACCTATCGAGTTAGCTGACAGCTGAGTGATCCAATGTGAAGAGAGAAGCAGAGTTAAGTCACGTTTGATGATAGCTGAGTTATTTATGAGCTAAGTGACAAATACGCAGTCATTTTATGTGAGCGGGAATGTTTTTGAGGATGACATCAACGCAATTATGTCTGTCAGTACGAAAATTGCACGATAAAACATATGATTGGATATAAATGTTGCTGCATTTAATGCGGGGAAATTAATGCGGTTTTGAAGGTTAAATCCTGACCATCAATTTTGATCAAGTTTTTCAAATTCCAAAAACTATCCTTTCAATTCCAATATAAACCGAAACTCATTTTATCTCTCCTCAAAAAACTCTCTCGTCTTCAACAAGCAAAGGAATGCTCTCTGCAAAAGTTCGAAAAAACCTACTCGACAAAATTGAAATCTTACGTTTCTTTCACTGGTTATCTTCGTAAAAAATGGATTCTACTCATGACCGCCAAGCTATCTGAGAAGATCCACTCAGGATCGATAGTGGACTTCGAGGGGATGATTAAATAGGGCGCTGATGAGGCCTTAGTGAAGAAAATCATGGAGAAGGCCATCAAGATCACCATGGAGTTCTCTCATACTTACCTGGAAGATTTTGCAATGTTCTACGTCAATGCGGAGGTACATGATGATGAGATTCGCTCATCTGTCCATGGCAAGGCCATCAAGATCACTGCTGCGGACCTTGCTTAGCATTGCAAGTTGCCTACTGATGGGCTGAAAGAAATAGATGAGAAATATGTGAACTTGACCGCGGCTTGGAAGGAGATAGACAAGCCTGAGTCAGCTGCGAAGGCTGTCTATACAACTATGAAGGAATTGATCAAAGACGACTACCACAAACTGATGGAAATTGTGTCCAAGTGCGTGGACATGAAGTTTGGAAGCTTCAACCAGCTATCACAGACTAAGCTGATGGTGATGGCTGCGATAATGGAAGAAAAGAAGAACAGCTGGGCTAAGTTTGTTTTCAGCCGTATCTGCCATAACGTGCTGAATGAAGTCCTTCAAAGATGATGGGAATTTCGGATGCTCGTTGGGGTATGGCCTGGTGATTGGCCATCTGATGGAAGTTAAGGGGATTGCCCTGCGCCATGGAAAGTCATTCCATGCAAACAAGAAAATGTTTAAGGCAAACATCTTTGAGCTCAAAGGAAGGCACATGCCAGGAAAGCTGACACGAGTGAGGGTGAGTCAGCTGACCCTGCCGAAGACACAGCTGCGACTGTTCCAGCTCTCACTCCCAAGCCTATCTCAAAGTAGAGAGTTGCGGCAGCTAAACCTGCACTTGCCTCTGCAACCAAGTCCAAGAAGGCTCCTGCCCCTGCAGCCGAGCCACAAGCTCCTGCCCCTGCAGCCGAGTCAGAAGCCCCTGCCTAAGCAGCCGAGATCGAGAAGGATACATTTTTTTTAATAAATCGCATGATATATATAAAAAAGAAAAAGAGGGTTATCCTGATCACAGGCTGATCAGGTAGCCAAACAATAAAGCCTATAATAAGAACGAAACAAAAATGGGGTGGTCACAAGCCGACCAAATGGCTGAATGGTTGGGGCCTCGTTAAAACCTCCCAAGGTAAAACCCACCATTTTGGGGAAAACCCTTGGCAGGAAAAAGAGTACCCCCCATAAGAAAATTGACGCCCAAACATACCAAAAGAAAGTTCTGGACGCATTAGCTAACAAACCTATAGTTGGGTTGACCAACATAGACATCCGTGAGAAAAGGCACAAGGTCCTCAGGCGGCCCCACCAACTCCCATAATCTGTCTTCTTACTTAGCATGTCTGCTACTCGATTGCCTTCTCAAAAAATATGTGAGACCACATGCTCCATCTGCGAAAGCAGATGAAGAGTGTAACGCCAAGTACTAAGATGACGCCATGGCACCTCAACGGATCTTTTATTAAGCAGGTTCACCACATAAACCAAATCTGATTCAATTCAAAGTTTTGTCCAGCCTTTAGCAAATGCAAGATGAACGGCCCACATTGCAGCCACCAGCTCAGCTTCAAATGCATATTTTGAGCCGCAACGATTCACAAAACAACCTCGAAAGGAGCCTCTGCAATTTCGAAAAACCCCAGAGGCTGTAAGACTACCCGGCGCCCCTGTAGCACTGTCGTTCGTATTCACCTTAATCCAGCCCGGCAAGGGTTTTTGCCAATTAACTTCGGCGATCTTCGGAGCAGGTCTAGGCTGCCCAGGAACACACAGCCTATGCATGATAAGGAGGTCACGTTGATCATTGTGCATGAACCCCCAATCAAGAGAAGATGATTCGACGATAAGAACCCTAATATGGAGAATTGCCGCATCCACCGTCCAGAGCTTGTTGTTAAAAACCAACTCATTCTGAATATGCCAAATGATCCAGATACAGGACACAACAGCCACACGCCATAAGAAGGCAACCTGCTCACTAAAACAAAAATTCATTAAACGCACCAGGAATTCATTAAAGCTATGAGCCATAAAGAGGGGAACGTCAAATGAATCAAAAACCAATTACCAAAGAGTCCCTGCAAAGGCACAAGAGACAAACAAATGGTCAATTGTTTTAGCAGATGTACAACAAAGAGAACAGACTGAGGGGCCAATGAAACTCTCCCTTGCACGCAATAACTGCCAACCAATTGTGGATGGCTCTCCATACCACAATCGAGCAACGTTCCGGGATGTGTGATGACCAAATCCAAGATCCCCATTTAACCGCAGGAGCATGGTGGCGAATATGAGAGTACGCGGCTTTCGGTGTAACCTTCCTATCATTAGAGTTTAACCATATATGCGTATCCCGGGAAGAGGGAGCGATGGGGACACAGACGATATCTCTGACTAGGTCCAAGTAAGTCTCCACAAAGGTGAAAGTGAAGTGCCAGGATTCGTCATAGAAATATTTCGAAATACGCTGACCAAATAAATGTCTGTACTCATGAGGGATACCAATTATGTCAGCTATAGAATAACCCAACCAATTTTCAAGCCAGAATAAAACCTCAGAATTACACCCAGGAATCCACCGAGAATCTTCCAAGCAATCCACAATGCAAGGCCTAATCCCAGTCCAAATCGAAGAAGGGATAAATGACCTTCGAAGGGCACCGTCCGAGGTCATGTAACGTCTCCTTAATGTAGTAAAGATCACTGAATCCGGTTCATAACTTTCCAACCTAGCTTCATAAAAAAGGCAGTGTTAGCTACCATAATAGGCCGTACACATAGGCCCCCTTACTGGGACGTGCAACATTGGCTCCAGTTGACCACTACCGAACCTTTGGAGTTAACATCCCCAGTCCAAATGAAATTACACATGGCCCATTCCATTTTCTTGAGCAATGATCTAGGCCACTTGTAAACCATTATCGTGTGCACAAACGAGCTAGTAATCACCGAGTTAACCAGGCAAACACGACCAGCAAGAGATAGAGATGTCCCATTCCATCTTCTAAACTTAAGAATCACCTTATCAAAGACGGGTTGTAAATCCGCAGTCTTCAGGGCGTCTTTAAATATAGGTGCACCTAAATAAACCGTAGGGAAGGCGCCTAACTGTATACCCATGATCATCTGAATGCGGACGCACACGTAATTCGAAACCCATGCGCCAAAATACACCTTACACTTACTTAGATTGAAAGCCTGACCTCAGATGTCAACGTACAATGTAAGGATCTAAAGCAGTATACGAGCATTCACTAAAGATGCCCCACACATAATAACGATGTCATCAGCATTAAGAATCGAAGATGGAAAAATGACATTTCGCGGCGCAAAAAATGGCCCCATCTGATTCTGATTAACCACCGTCTCCACGAATTTGCTCAAAACCTCCTCCGCAATGTAAAAGAGTAAAAGAGAGGGAGGGCCACCCTGTCTAACATCTCGAAAGCAAGAGAAGTATCCCACATGCGAGCATTTAAGTAAAATCAAAATTCTTGAAGACTTGAGAATGACCTCAATCCAGTGGACGAAAATCTCCGCAAAACCAAATTGCCGTAAAACGTGAAGCAGGAAACCCTACTTTAGCGTGTCAAACACTTTGCGGATATCAATTTTTAAAATCATATTATCATCGTTCCGGCCATGCAAGACGTTAAAGCCCTCCGAGACCAAAGCTATACAATTATGAATCTGTCTGCCCGGAATAAAGCCAAACTATGTAGGCGACATGTATTTAACAATGATAGTACCCAAACGTGTGGCTAAGATCTTAGTAATAATCTTGAAAAGAAAATTACTCATGACAATTGGACGGAAATTATCAATAGTGTTAGCATCCTTTGTCTTCGGAATGAGAGCCATGAAACTAGCATTCAACCCTAAAGGGAGGGTCGAGCTAATGAAGAAATACTGAACCACAACAACTATATCTTCTGACAGAATATCACAACAGTGCCAATAAAAAATACCCGTGTAACCATCCAGACCAGGAGAACTGTCCTACCCCAAATCAAACAGCACTTCTCGAACCTCTGAGTCCGAGGGAATAGTCGTAAGGAGAGCGTTATCCACGGCCCCCACCTGCGGTGAAATCACCTGATCGACCAAAGAATAATCTGAAACGGTGCCCCCAGGGTCCGAGAAAAGCTCCTTACAGAAGGAGGTAATGTGCGTCCCAAGAACACCCGGATCATCCGAATAATTACCATCAATAATCAAACCCTGGATACTTGAGCGGCTACTACGAATCTGACAACGTAGATAAAAAAAGGCAGTATTACGATCGGCATCGAGAAGGATACATATAAGCCTTCTCCGATCTCAAAGAAGAAACGCTCAGTTGTGCCCCGCAAGCCAGCTGCAACGAAAAAGATAAAGATGGTGGAGCCAGAAGACACCACAAAGGAAGCTGAAGAGGATGAGATTCCTCTCGTCCAAACCAACAAAAGAAGAACACTTTGTAGGAAATCTGAGCTTGAAAAAGCTGATTCCGGCACTCAGCCAGAAAAGCCTGTAGAGACCGCTGATGCTCAAGAAGAGCAGTCTCAAGAGAAAGATGGTGAACTTGTAGCCACCATAGATGCCCAGAAGACTGTTGATGTTGATCAACAGAGTATATGAGACCCAACTGCTCGGCTTAGAAGCTCCTCATCTTCTTCGATGAACTCAGGATGCGCGAATTGTTGTCTGGAGTAGTCTAGCTTCCATCTTCTCCATTCCCTCAATCTTTGCTGAATATTCGGGTAGACTGGAGAGTACATAATTACATCGTCATCATCGTCTCCATCTTCCGAAATGGTTGCAAGTGGGACTTGCTCCTCTTCAGGTACATTAGCGTCAGTCTGAGGGGATGAGACAACTCTTTCTTCAAGAGTCTTGGTTGTCTCAGTTGTTTCCTCCTTCACAGTTGTCTCACTTCCTTGGAAACGTCCCTATCCACTATGCCCTCAATGAGGAATTTTGCATGGATGCCCTCCGTGCCATCAAAGTAGATGAAAAGGAGAAAGCTTTGGAGAAAGCCAAAGCTCTTGAGAAATCTAAGATGTGCATGTTCACTAGGGATCATGAGCATCACGTGGAGTCAACTGACAACAGAAATCTAGAGGAGTTGGACCCAGCTGCAGGAGTTGACAAGGCCGAGTTCCAACATGTCATTAAAGAATCACGAAATACACGATTAACAACTTCAAGAAGGTCCAGGAGAGTCTTTCCAACTTTCTCCTGAATCTGATCCTTTGGGTGTGGTGCAAAAGATTGCAACTAATATTGTTGCCACCATGTTCCCCGTGCAATCTCAAAATGGCTCCCAGGGGAATGGCGATGAAGCTAGGGAAGGAGTTGTAGCGGGCACCCTAGCCAAGCCAACCCTCGAAGAAGGTGTTGAGACACCTGCCCAAATGGCTGACTACTTAAAAGGACAAACAGCCGTGTTTCAAGAGCTGAGTAACCCCACAACCGTTAACTTAGCTGGTGCGCCAGCTGAGGGGAAGCTCTCTCCAACACAGCTAGGTCGGAGGATGCTGTGGGAGACCAATCAACGCAGTTAGGAGGCGAAGGTGAGATATCATAAGATAAGCAAATTGAAGTTAACGACGCTCGGACGGTTGAGACTGTCCCAGCTGAGATTTCCTCTGACATGAAGGACGATGACGCTGCTGATGCAGCTAAGGCAAAGGATGGGAAAGAGGCCATGGGAGTTGAGACTCATGGCCATAAAAGTACAATCCTAGGAGTTGAGACTCTGAAGGATGCCATCGAAGACCCCAAGGTAGCTGAGTCTGCCGAAGGTATAATTGTCCAAGACCCTACTGCAGTTGAGACAGCACTTAGGGATGTTGAAGGCCCCACAACGGTTGAGACTGCTGGGGGTAATGAAGGCCTAAAGGAGGTTGAGACTTCCTTAGGTGAAGAAACAGAGCAAGAGAATATTCCTCAGATGGAGGGAGCTGGTGAAGAAGAAGAGATCAGCGCCCTTCATGATTCCCAGGAAAACATTGATACAACATTTTTGGAATCAGAAAATGAAGCCGAGTCTACTCATGTTGAAGATTCTACCCAGGACGAGGTTGAGGATGTTCACGAATCACGGAGTACTGTCAGTGACAAAATAGCTCCGATGAGATTTGTCTTTGATGATGAACCAACCTCTATGGTTACATCACACTCCGATGATGCTGAGAAAACAACTGAGGACAAGTCAACTTAAAAGGAAACACTTACTGATGCCAACGAAGTTGTTAACACAGCTGAGGCTTAGTCACCGAAAGTGACCGACACAATCAAGCTCCAAATGAAACTCGATCGATTGAGCAGCTACCACAAATTGCTTGAAGAGAGACTCAATCAGCTCAACCGTAGGCTACCACAGCTGCGTTAACTGCCGACAAAGTTGGCTCAACCAAGGCAAATAGAGCTGAAGCACTAAGAAGAGAGAAGGGAAAGGCTCCACAACGTGGGCCTACATGAATCCCTCTCGTTCCTGATGACATGTTTAATGAGATTTTCCACTTTGACGCCGAGTTTCCCTCTCTAGATGCTGAATCTGCTCAAGCACAAGAAAAATATATTGTGCAGGAAGAGCCTGTAATTCCATCTGATATCATGATACCGATAGGTTTTGATTTTGATGTTGTGTGGCTTGAAGAAGAGTCAGCTTCTATAGCCGAGTTTCGAACCGCATTCAAGGACATATGTGCAGAAATTGAGAAGATGGAGCGCCACCTCGCATCGTAAGACCTCAGGGACAACCATGATGCAAACATCAATAGATATATTCGAGGTGTTGTCCTACGGATCATGGAATGGGTTGCACAGACTACTGCTATGCGCTTAGAGCAAGTTCGTTACTTCTAATCATTCTTTGCAGAGCTGCTAGTATGAAGTGCGGATAATGCACAATTTCAGCAGATGCAAAAAGAGTTTATGGTGAGAATTGAAGATTCCCACATGTCGGATATGGAGTTACTTAAGCTGCAATACCTGAGAGAAATTGCATGCCTAGAGGAAAACATGAACCAGAAGTTCAGTCTTTTTCAAGCAGAAATGAAATTGATGGAAGCTGAGCCAAAGGCTACGCGGTCCGAGTTCCAAACAGCCTACTCCAACGCAGATGACAAGCAAAATTCTACGAACAATCGACTTGACTTCATTCTCAGTGGTTTGTTCCCTGGCCTGACCCTTTCGTTTGGTAATGATGCCAAAAAGGGGGAAGATGAGGCCTTGAAGGAACTGAAGGGAGAAATAGCTAAGGGGGAAGGAAGCTCGAAAAACCCCCCTTGAAACTTATGTTCGCCGAAACCCCCCAACAAGGAGAAATCACAGCTTCAATTCTCAACAAGCTGTCGAAATAGCTATCAGTAGATCAGAAGCTGAGTTGGCAATGAAAGAATCAAGAAAAGCCATTGAAGCTAAATTTGAGAAGGTAGCTAAGAAGCAGTCTGTGCGTATTCAGAGTATTAGAAAGCAGTACGATGGTCCTCCAACCGGAAAGGATTACCTTGCTATAAAACCCCCGAGAGACATTGCTATGCCTAATGCAGGATCTGAACCCAGATCCCTAGAAGAGTTTCATACTCTAGAGGCAGAAGGCTACTTCCCAGATATGACTCTACCGCAAGCCTGGGATTTGTACTGGGAGAAAGGTCTTGAAGTATGCAAATCAGCTGATAAGCAGCCAAAGTTCCAAAGATCACTCAAATTTGAAAGTCAAAAACTCGAAGATACACTCCCAGAGGAAGAGGAGCTGAGTCAGGGAGATGAAGGGGTAGATATGGTGGTAGTGGAAGAGGAAGAAGTTCTCAACCGTGGCCAAGACCAGAAGACACTAAGTATATTGATCCGCAGAAGAAAGGGATCACATACTGGGTTGGATTTGATCATCTTTCTAACCTGGAAGTTGCACGGAAGAATGCCGAAGCAGTGAGAAGGCAGGAAGCTGAAAATGAACGGACAACACGTGAATGGGAGGAAAGGCAGTGTAGGGATGACCCTACTGCAAGGCGAGCGTATGAGAAGAAAAAGAAAGATAAAGAGGAAAGGAAGAGGAGAAGAGTTGAACAGGACAAGAGGAGAGCTGATGACGAAGAGAGAAGAAGGAAGCAGCCAAGGTGCTGAAGACGGCTGCAACCACTTTGTGTATTTTACTTAACGGTAAATACATAGTTGTAAGTTTTCCCTGTAATATAGCTCTGATATTTTCCTTGTAATATTTGCTCTGATATCAGTTGTAACTTAGCTTAGATACATGTTGTAATGCAATACTTGTATAAGCTCTGTTATGTGTTGTAAACAGCTTTGTAAATGACAAGAATGATATGATCAATAAAACTGATTATTCAAAGCATACATTCTTTGTTACTGCACTGCCTGTATTTTCTGTTTATTTAATTTAAGTTATGGCATCATCAAAAAAGGGGAAATTGTTAGGAAATTTATTTGTTATATTTTGATGTTACCATGTAAAACTTAGATTAAGAAGTTGGCACCCCATTTTCCTTGTAATTCTATGTTGTAACAAATAGGACTGAAAGAGCTGAGTGAAGTCAGCTATGTCAAAGAATGCAAGAAGTCAACTGCAGACCAGAGTGAAGACTCTGTTGTGTGTCAGCTGAGTATGGTTAAGAAGGAAGACAAGGACTCCACCGAAGGAGAGCCAGCTGAGAAACAGTTGTGTGAAGTATGAGGAAGTGTCAGTCCAGTCAGCAAAATGAGCCAAGTCTAACAATTGAAGTGACAGTTGAGTCATTCCCATATATTTGGAGCAGACTCAAGTCAAGGGGTAAAGGCAGCAGTTAAGTCAAGACAACTGACATTGATCCGTTAGAAGGAAGTCAAAGATATTACTCGATATAGTAATAAATCCAAGCTGCCAGGTCTCAAAATGTTTGACCCAAAAACATGCAAAAGGAATACGACAATGGGAAACACTGAAGCATGTGTCAGACCCTGTAAAGCTGAAGAGCCATTTAATACGAGGAAGGGTCAACATCACATCTCTGCAGACCAAGAAAAGATAAGCCAACGAATAAGAAGTGTCATTCGAAAATAGCCTATCTCTTCAACGGGCAAATTTTCAAATGTGCACTATAAAAAGCTGAGGAAGCATTTGAGAAAAGGTAACCTGAACTAAGCACGAACGAATTAAGCAATTATCAAGCAAGCATAACCTGCAATATTCTCAAGCTTATCTAGAAAATTCCTCAAGCCTAAACACTCGAAGGAACTCGATCTAACACACGCTGTGAAGGAAAGATTACTTCAACTAGTTGAAGAGAAAAAGTTAAAAGAACAAAAAAAGGGTATACTCTCCAAGTTGAAGGAGTTGTAGAAAGGTTCAAGGTCGAACCAAAAGTTTCAAGTCTGTTGGAAGGCTGTGTGATCAATTCCAAAGACGTTAAGGGAGCTGAAGTAGCAAGGCAGCTGTCTTGTGAAGAAGCTGAGTCGCAGGAGAAGCCAGTTGTGTGATCAAGGTTGCCTCTAGATTGCGAACTGCTTTGTAACTTGATCTGTTACTTAGTGGATTCGTCCAGGAGTTGGAGAAGAGTGGATTAGAGGAATTACCCCATGCTCGAACCACTATAAATTTGCTTGTGTCATTTACTTTCAGCATTTACTTTCTTGTCTATATTTTCATATCTGCTAATAAGTTATATTGCTATCCAACTGACAATAACAAGTGATAAAACAAGTGTTAAAAATAAGCTTAAAAATTAACAAAGGGTGTTAAGTCTTCCGCTGTTTTTTAATAAAGATCGATATGATATAAAAGAAGAGAAAAGGTCCTGGTCACAAGCCGACTAGGTAGCACAATGTTTGGGGCCTCATTAAAAACCTACCAAGGTAAACCCACCCTAGATCCGCTGGTTGAAGTAAAGAGGATATATGTTGAGGAAGAAGCAAGCTAGCCTTAAACTGATTACGAACAACATGGCAGTCGATATCTAAATGTTTGGTTCGTTCATGGAAGACCGGATTAGCTGTGATATGCAACGCAGCTTTATTATCACAGTGCAAGGGAATAGGCAGAGAGACATTCAACTTCAAGTCCCGACTGATGTGGTATAACCATTGTAGCTCACACACTGTTGTTGCCATCGACCTGTACTCTGCCTCAGCAGAAGATTTTGACACCGTTTTTTGTTTCTTGGTCTTCCAAGACACAAGAGAATTTCCAAAAAACACACAATATCCTGTGATGGACTTCCGAGTGAGGAGACAAGTACCCCAGTCAGCATCACAATAAGCATCAAAACTGGAAATGTCTCCCACATGATAGAATAATCAAAGTGAAATGGTCCCCTTCAACTACTTAAGCAAGTGAATGGCCACATCCCAATGAGCCTGAGAAGGTGCGTGTACAAACTGACTTAGCTGCTGAACTCCATATGAAATATCAGGCCTAGACAGGTTCAAATTGAGTAGTCTCCCAATGAGCCTTCTAAACTTTCCAGTATCTGAGAAAGGTATGCTAGCCTGAGCAGTGATATTATAACCATGTGGAAAAGGAGTTGTCATAGGTTTACAACCTAGCAACCCTGTATCTTCAAGAAGATCCATGATGTATTTTCTCTGACATAAATGTGTCCCCTTACTACTCCTCAACAATTCCAGACCAAGAAAATACTTGGACTGCCCTAGATCTTTAATGGTAAACAGGTTATGCAGATAATCCTTCAGTTCTTGAATAGCAACAGAGGAATTCCCAGTAATGAGCACATCATCAACATAAATCACAAGAGCCAAATACATATCACCAGTGTGCTTGACAAATAGACAATTATCATGAGGTGACTGCACAAATCCAAACCCCAGCAATTTGTCAGAAAATTCCAAGTTCCATTGCCTTGAGGCCTGTTTTAAGCCATAAAGACTCCTCTTCGACAGACATACTTCCCCTCTTTTAGCTTTAAAATAACCTTCAGGTGGTAGCATGTAGACCTCTTCGTCCAAGTAACCATGCAAAAAGGCATTATTGATGTCTATATGATGTAAATCCCATTCCCTCTGAGTAGCCAGAGCAATTAACATCCTGACTGTCACTAGTTTAGCAACAGGTGAAAAGCTTTCCATGAAATCCACCCCTTCAATCTGGAGATATCCCTTGGCAACCAATCTTGCCTTATACCTGTCAATAGTCCCATCTGAGTTCCTTTTAATCTTATATACCCATTTTGAGCCTATTGCTCTTTTCCCTGCTGGTAGAGGTGTCAACTGCCAAGTTTCATTGTCTTCAAGAGCACAAGCTCTTTCTCCATGGCTTCTACCCATGCCTTATCCCTAGCCTCCCACATAGCTAGTAGGTTCACTTCCAGAACTAGATATGTGAGAGAGAAAAGCAGTGTAATTAGTAGACATCTGTGGGTTGTGAGTATAGGGAAAACACTCCAACCCATATGCTGTAGGATTTTTGAATGTCTTGGAACTCAGACATGTAGTGGTGTGCTGGACTGAGTTTGTCATATAGTCCTTTAACCAACCAGGTGCCTTCTTCACTCTGTGACCCCTTCCTAAATGATCATGTATCCCCAACTCTTCACTAGGTATTTCTGGTTGATGCTCAGGCTGGTAAACAACTTCTTCCTCACTATCTGCCACTTGAATGGGTAGTGGAATCTCCACTGGTGAAGAATCAATGGTATGAAAAGGAAAATTGGAATCATGAAACACCACATCTCTAGACATGAATACTTCCTTTGTGTCAAGATTGTATAGCCTGTACCCTTTCACTCCTGTAATATATCCAAGAAACACACAGGCTGATGCTCTTGGTTCAAACTTCCCTTTATGAGCTCCAGTTCTAGAGGCAAAACATAGACATCCAAAGACTCTAAACCTGTCATATCTTGGAGGCTCACCATAAAGCAGCTCAAAAGGTGATTTCCAGTTCAATAATGCACTTGGCAGGGAGTTCAATATGTTGACTGCTGCTAAAAGAGTATAAGGCCAAAACTTCTTTGGAATTTTGGACTGAAACATCAAGGACCTAGAAATCACCAATATGTGTCGATGTTTCCTCTCAACAACCCCATTTTGTTGGGGAGTATAAGGACAAGTTCTTTGATGTATGATACCTTTTTCAGCAAACAAATTCTAAGTCAGACTCCCAAGAAACTCTGAACCATTATCACTTCTAACCTTCTTAACAACCTTTTGGAATTGAGTTTCCACAAAAGCAATAAATCTAGATATATGTGAAGGAACCTCTGATTTGTGCTTCATGAGGTAGATCCACGTGCCTCTAGTAAAATCATCCACAATAGTTAGCATGTAGAAAGTGTTAGTGACAGAATGTTCCAAATACGGCCCCCAAATGTCTACATGGATTAGTTCAAATGCTTGCTTTGAATGAATAGAACTAAGAGGAAATGATAATCTGCACTGCTTTGCTTCATGACAAGTGTTACAGACATCCAATGCATCTTTATTACAAAGTGGCTTCAGAAAATGTATATGTTGCAAACAACTTATTGAACTATGTCCTAACCTTTTATGCCATATCTGCAAATCATTCAACACATCATTATTGCTAGGAATAGCACCACAAAACTCTGAAATCTTCAAAATGTATAGTCCAGCAAAAACTCTTCCCACAGCCTGCACTTTCCCATTCCTAGGGTCCTGCAACCCACAACCTTGCTGAGAGAACATACACTCAAGGCTATTTCCACCTAGTAACTGACTCACTGATAACAAGTTGTATCTAAAACTGGGTACAACCAATACATCCATTAGAATGATCTCTTCAGACAACCTCACACTTCCAGACTGTGTAACTGATATTTGAGTGCCATCAGGTAAGTGCACATTGACAGGAGTAGGTAAAGTAACTGAATCAACAATCAAATCTGGAAATGCACATATATGTCTACTTGCACCAGTATCCACAATCCAATCATCCTTCCCAAGAGTACTCAGCAAAGATAAGGCAAATTGAGCATTGGTTTTAGTACCTGAGCAATCAGCAAAGTGAGAAAATGTGTGTATATCATCAGATCCTGCTGTTCTTTGACTGGACAAATATTTTGCAACTTCCTTCTGAATCATGCTTGCAAAATCTGGATAATCACTCTTCTTTGAGCTTTCTTTCCCTCTGTCTCTTGGTGTTGAAGATTCAACTCCCTCCACCATGTTGATAGCCTGTCCAAGCCTTTGTTCCTTGAGATCTTTGTACCAGTCTGGGTATCCATGTAGCTTAAAGCATTCATTGACTTCATGTCCTTTGAATCCACAATGCTCACATAACAACTTCATTTTCTCTTCCTTTGTTCTCCTCTGTTGTCCTCTTCCATTACCCCTTCCATATGCAACATTGCTTCCTCCACCTCTATGATATCCTCTACCATAGCTAGATCCAGATCCAGACACAACTTTGTTAGGATTTCCACGAGCGAACATAGCAGCAGTATCAAGTGGATCCAATACTTTGTTGTGTGTGACCTTCTATTTTTCCACCTTCAATATCATTGAATATGCCTTGTTCACAGTAGGCAATGGATCCATAAGAAGTATTTGATTTTTAACAGCTCAAAACTCTCATTCAACCCCATCAAAAATTGTATCAGCTTTATATCCATATCATTCGCACATATTGCTTTACTAGCTCCACATTCACATTTAGGTAATTGCACCAGACACGAGTATTCATCCCAGAGGCATTTTAGCTTAGTAAAATAAGTAGTAACTGAGGAAGTACCTTGAGCGAAGTTTGCAATCCCCTTCTGTAACTGATATCTTAGTGGTCCATTGCTTTCTCCATATCTTTCGGCCAATTCATCCCACAGCTGCTTCGAGCTTTTCACATATATAAATGATTCCACAATTTCCTTCGAAATAGCATTTAGGAGCCACGATATAACCATACAATCCACTTTCTGATATTGTTCGAACTCCTTAGTATCCTCATCCGGAATAGCAACAGTGCCATAGATAAATCCTAGCTTCGATTTCGCTCCTAATGCCAATCTCATTGCTCTGCTCCAGTGAAGATAATTTGAGCCAGTAAGTTGATTGGTAACAAGTACCATTCCTGGATGATCGGATCCATGCAATGAAAGCGGATCCAAATCCTTCGCATATACCGAAATTGCTTGTGTATTTTCCTCATCTTCTCCTTTTCCGTTGAGTCCTCCGTTTCTTCGAACCATGTTAATCAACTATGGCTCTGGTACCATGTAGAACTCAAAAATGGTGATAAACATTCATTGCAAGATCAAACAGAGAGAAAATTTTATTATCTCAAACTCATCAAATGAACCAGATGTACAGAGCGGGTATTTATACTCCAATTGAACGCGCCAGATTCAGATAAGCCAATCACCATCGGACACGTGTAATATTCTAACTGATACTAGCAAGTAAGAACCGCGTGAACTAACTAAAAGAAACGTAATAGAAAAATGATGATTTCTTCTATAGAACAAAAGGAACATAAAAATCCCAACTGATGTACCGAACTCAATCCAATGAAGATACCAGCTGAACACAATTTGAGCTTTAGCTCACTGGTAACCTGAAAGATGGCCTCCAGTTGAATTCCTATATGATTGCTAATTGTTTGATACGACTTAAGTGAGAGAACATAGGAGAATTTAAACAGAAATTTAAAGGAAAATAAGGACACTCCCTCACAATTATACTTTCTGCCGAAACATAGGTAAAGAAAGGGTTTTCGATTGTTGTGCTTGTGCTAAGAAAGAAGATGAGAAATGAGGATTTTTAGATTACTTGATGACCTATATTATGGTCTCATGTGGGCTCTAAATTTCTAATGGGCTCCAAGACATTGAGCTATTATGTGGCTATTTTTCTTTTTCTTTTTTTGTTAATTAAAGAATGTCCTAAAGAAAGTTGGGCAATTGACATAAATATCCCACTTTTTGAAGACAATGTCAACCTTTTACACTTTTCGGTACTATTTTACCCAAATTTACGCTCCCGTCTTTTTTTTACACAACTTTGCGCTCCCGCAAAATTTTCGGATTTTTTTACGTTTTGTTTCAAGATTGTTTCTAATATGTTTCTTCTAATAAAATTTCAGTGAATAAACAAATTTTGCCCTCGTTAAATAATCCATTTTATAGTCGAAGTCTTATAAAAAAATCAAAAAAATATACACATAAAACAACACATATTAAAACCAAATAAATTAAAAATATTATAGAAACAACATGAATAAAAAAACACAATTCAATTTTTGATCCAATGCATGAAAACATAAAAAACATGGAAACAACCATGAAGCAATATAGAAACAAACAAGAAACAATATAGAAAACATGATATGTGCAAAGAGTTGAAAATAGGTAAAAAGTTTGTTTAAACAGTGAAAACTACATGAAAACAACAGAGAAACATTAGAACAATATTAAAACCAGTATGGAAACAACCTAGAAACGTAAAAAATATTAAAAAAACCACATGAATAAAAAGAGCTTAAAAATAGGTAAAAATTGTATTTAATTGAACACTACATGGAAACAAGAAAAAATTATTAGAACAACATTAAAAATATTATAGAACAACACTGAAACAATAGAAACAATGTACAAAATATTACATGAACAAAAAACAACATAAAAAATAGGTAAATGTTGGTTTGAAACATCAAAACAACAACGAAACAAATTTAAACAAAATCGAAACAACATATATAACATATAAAGCAATACAAGAACAAAAAAAAAAAAAAAAAATAAAAATAATCAAAAAATATGCAGGAGCGTAAAAAAAAGAAAAAAGTAGGTACAAACGGAAAAAAATAGGTACATAAATAATAGGAACGTATTTTATGGTATGTTTACCAAAAAGAGGGTATTTTATGTAATTTCCCCAAGAAAGTTTGACCCCAACATCAGTTGTCGCCTTGAAGTCAAAAAGGGCAATTAAATGGTTTAAATCTAGCTAAATTTGGGCTTGTAAAATAGATGTTCGATGGGCTTAAAATATGGTAAATGGAGTCTTAATAAAAGCCTGTAAGTTGTACTTTTATTTATCTAAAAATTGGCTAAATATCTCAATCTAGTTGGTTAAATATCTCAATCTAGTTTCTAAAGAAATTCCATTGTTCTTTATAAATTATAATTATTAGCTTTCATAGAGATATCAAAATCTATTTTTATAATCTATTACCATTTGATACTCGAGAGGAAATTGATTAAATTAGGAAATTTCAACTTATAAAGTATTGTCTGAATTTGATAAATTATTCTTAAACATAAGTGTGGATTTGATGAAATCAACCTCTATAATTAATTATCAATAAATTATTTCTTGAATTACTTTGTAAATGTGTTTTTACTTATAGAACAAAATATGCAATCAATTTCGATCAACTAGATAAAATTATAAAATAATATAATTACGGTATTAGTTTTAATTTGAATTTTAAATTCCTTGTGGATACAACAACTTGACTCATGAAGCTATATTAAAACTTGGCAACTGTATACTTGTGGTCAATTAGGTGAATTATACATCAATAATTATAATAATCATGTATTAAAATTTCGGGGTTCTACGATATATCTATTTTAGGATATAAAAAAAATCCTCCAAAATTATAAAATATTAAAAAACTATTCGTCTAAAAAAATAATTTTGCAAGTAAAATGCACCATGCATTATCTCTTAATTGAATTACACTCAAAACATAATGCATTTTAATAGTATGTTACATGGAATGCAAAACATAATATATTTTGCAACATTAAATAAACATGTTAAATGCATTTCAATTGATATCAAAATACAAATCTAAATTTATTATTGACTGAATTAGTTTTTAATACATTTATTGTCTAATTATTCAACTAAAGAGGAAAGAGATATCTATTAATTTACCCCTAAATTTCTAGAATGTCATGCAGTTTATTTTCAAAACCACAGTCGCAACAACATGGCAATGCATTTTTTACTAAATAGTTTAAATCGCGATTTTATTAAAAATCACTATAAATGAGTGTGTTTGGGTGAGGCTCGGGTGGTTTTTGAAAATTTATGATTATTTGTGATAACAGAAAAAAAAATATATATAAAATATAGATTAATTTGTAGTGGATCACTAATTAGACAATAATCTAACCCATAACAAAAAGGAGTGGATGGAAATTTTAGCCAACCACCCCATTAATCCAAGTCCCCTAATCATGTAATAAAAAATACATTTTCATTAGATCTTGTTTGCCTATAAATAGGAGGTATGTTGTTAGCATTTTATCAAAGAAATTTTCCTAAGAGCTACATAGTTAAATACTGCAAATTTGAGAGAGAATTTTATAAAATTGTGAGCAAAGTTTGAGTGTGTTTTCTAAAATTTTATTTTGATGAGATTATATTTTAGTGAGCATATATAGAAAACGAAGGGGTCGAAGATTAAGAGTTTTATTGTTCATTTTTCTACATCGAATATCTGCGAATATTAAGGTAGGGATTTCTATATTATTTATCTTTATTTAATGTTTCATGACTGTATTTTATTAATTGTAATATATGTCAAGAGGAAGTAAATTCATATAAGCTAGGGGTCAGGAAAAGGGTCCGGGATCAAACGTATCTTCGGGGTGAACCCGCAATGTTATATGCAGTAACTGGCCAGTTAGAGGAAAAAGAGGAAATTAATGAATTTATTGTTGTAATTATGTGAATGCTTTTCATGTTATATGAAATATTGACAGATATATCCCTACTGAGCGAGATGAAGCTCACCCCTATTATTATCATGACTTTCAGGTTGAGGAATTCGGCTGAAGATATGATGTTGTGGATGGTGGAATAAATCATGTTATATTTATGTTTTAAATAATTATGATCGGACTAAATTTTGGATTTATGTCTTTAATTTTTCCCGGTTTATGCTTGGGATAATTGTTGAATATTTAATTTGGAATATGTATTATTATTATTATTATTATTATTATTATTATTATTATTATTATTATTATTATTATTGTTATTATTGTCATTATATTTTTTTTCCTTAAGAGTTAAAATTCTAAATCGACATTTTAATAATTATTGGGATCACTTCAATTTATAAATTCGTGTTTTCTTAATAATATTTTAGAGTACTTTAATTTCTTAAAATTGAGTCGTTACAAGTGGTATCAGAGCAGGTCTACGTTTCTGTAGGCTTGTAAAAAAAAATTGAAAATTAAAATGTACAGTTTTTGCTTAAAAAATATATATATATAATAAAAGTCAAACTTTGTATAAGATAAAATGGTATAATAACATCCACCTCCATCATATCTTGTCGGTCTCCTCAAGGTATGAGAATTTTTAATGCAAGTTACATTATACAATTGCACCAGTATGCTCATTTATGTCATGATGTATTCCATGTTATTTTATTCTGCTTAAACATAATACCAATTTATATGTTAAATGAATAGAAATCTTGTATTTCTTTAAAAAAATATATATATGTCAAAAATAGACTTATGGTTGAAAATGCACATATATATAGATGGCAGGAACTCGCACTCGTCACAATGCAAGAAAGAATAATAATAATAACTGGGGTTCGAACCATCCCATTAACCGACTCAATCATTATTTCAACTATCAAATTGAGGAGTGAGATAGTATTGGAGAATATATAGTTAAAATTCACCAGTTGTGGTACAATGTGAGGAATGTCATTGGCGCTCCAAACGAACACGCTGCCTCCCGTAGAGTGATTGATAGCTTACCCTCGTTTTGGAACGTCAAGGTTGAAGAGCTTTATGCCTCATTATTGGAATATGATGGGTATGAAAATCGACCCAAAATCAACTACGGGACATTTACTGCCAGGTTATACCGTAAATGGATTGAGTTTTTGAACAATGAGGCTATGGCAGAAGATGAGGAACCGGAAGGAAACCTGGAAGAAGACCCAAAAGAAGATCCAGAAAAAGATCCGAAAGAAGATTCAGAGGAAGATGAAGACATGGATCAGTAGAAATGGATGGGTCTATGTATTGCAATAATTGATAAATAAATCCTTATCATATATAAAACTTAGTTGTCCTTTAATTGATATTAATTTAACTAACCATTATATTATGATATTTAGATTTTAAGTTAGATATTTCATGCAAAATCCATTAATAACTTGGGATAATAATAATAAATACATTATGTATGACCTTAGGAATATGGCCCCACGTTGTGGAAATCAAGTCAAGGGTGAGAACTCCACTAACACAGGAAATCAAACCACTGTTACTGCTGGAGATATAATTGTTGAGTTCCTCAGAGGTGTGCAGAACAACGGGGACAACAACAACATCAACACCAACGCATGAGTCGTGGAACAATTTCGCCACTATCGTCCATGCACATTCAATGGACGTGATGGCCCGACAGCAGTAGAAGAATGGTTTCGATCGCTAGAGAGAATTTTTCGACTTATTGGCTGCACAGATGAATAGAGAGTCGTATGTCTTTGCCTTCCAACTCACCAAGATGCCGATCATTGGTGGGAAGGATATTGGAGGACTAAGACTGAAGAAGAGCGGAATGCTTTAACATGGAATGAGTTCAAAGTGATTGTAATGGAAAAGTTTTTCCCACAATCATATCGGGACAAAAAAGGAGACAGAATTCCTTAATTTTAAACAAAGAAACTTGACTGTCACAGAGTATGAGAGATAGTTCAATCAACTAAGTCGGTTTGCTCCACACCTAGTGGATACTGATTTGAAAAAGGCTCTGAGGTTCAGAAGGGGACTTCGAGCACAATTATCAGGAATATTATCTGCTCAAGGAGATTTGGAGTACTCGGTGATGGTGAGAAGGGCTCATGAGGTGGAGGCAAGTTTTGCTGGGGACGAAGAGGAGCTCAAGTTGGTTGTTTTACCTGAGAAAAGAAAATGGGACGAGCCAAAACATAATAAAAATAAAAATCAAAATAAACAGATAAAGACTGATGGAAATGCACGCCCAACTATGCAAGCAGACAAGCAAACTTGCCCAAAATGCAAGAAGAATCATTTTGGAGAATGTTTAGCTGGACAAGGAAAATGCTTCAAGTGTAAGAAGCCAGGACATGAAGTCTCTAATTGTCCTCTTTTAAAAGCTGAGCGGGAAAGAAAAGAACAAACATCTGGAGGTAGAGCTCGAATGTATGTTATGACTCAGGAAGAAGCTGATCAGAACCCAGGTACAATGTCAGGTATGCTAACCATCTTTGGAATACCTGCTCTTGTACTTTTCGACACTGTTGCCACATATTCGTTTTTATCTGCCAAATTTCATGCTATATTAGGACATAAGAGTGCTAGAGTAAATGAACCCCTTGAGGTTGGCTTGCCATCTGGAAATTTGATAACTACTGACTCAGTAAATAAGGATGTTGAAGTGAATATAGGGGGAAAATATCTTAAAGCTGATCTATACATAATTAAGATGAAGGATTTTGATGTAATCTTAGGTATGAATTGGCTTAGTAGATACCAGGCAGACTTTAAGTGTCACGAGAAAGAGATAATATTCAAACTTCCAGGAAATGATGAGATAAAATTTTATGGGATTAAGTCTAAGGCAGTACCACGAGTGATATCAACAATGAAGGCAAGAAAGATGTTGAAAAAGAAAAATTGTCAAGGATATCTAGTGAGTTTAGTAGATACCTCGACAGTTGAAGTGACACCTAATGACGTACCAATTGTACAAGAATTTTTGGATGTATTCCCAAAGGATTTGCCGGGAATTCCTCCAGATCGCTAGGTTGAATTTGGAATAGATTTAGTACCTGGGGCAGCACCTATATCTAAGGCACCCTATAGGATGGCGCCAAAGGAGTTACAAGAGTTAAAGGCGCAAATACAAGAACTTTTGGATTTGGGATTTATTAGACCTAGTGTGTCACCGTGGGGAGCACCAGTTCTGTTTGTAAAGAAAAAAGACGGGTCACTTAGAATATGTATCGATTATAGAGAGCTTAATCGACTCACAGTGAAGAACAAGTACCCGTTACCAAGGATTGAAGATTTGTTCGATCAGTTGAGAGGTGCCAGCACTTTCTCTATGATTGACTTGAGATCCGGATATCATCAGTTAAAAATTAAAGAGAGTGATATCCCGAAAATGGCATTTAGAACTCGATATGGACATTATGAGTTTGTAGTAATGCTATTTGTGTTAAGTAATGCACCAGCAGTATTCATGGACTTGATGAATAGAGTGTTTCATCTGTATCTAGACCAATTCGTCATAGTCTTTATAGATGATATACTTGTATATTCAAAGAATAGAGAACAACATACTGATCACTTAAGAATAGTGCTAGAAACGCTTCACAAGGAAAAGTTATATGCGAAATTCAAGAAATGCGAGTTTTGGCTAGATCGAGTGGTGTTTCTTTGACATGTAATCACTGCTCAAGGAATTGAAGTGGACCCGGTTAAAGTTGAAGCAATCAACGAATGGAGTGCACCTAAGAATGCGAATGAAGTTCGCAGTTTTTTAGGGTTGGCAGGCTATTATCGAAGATTTATTGAAGGATTTTCAAAGATAGTTGCGCCTATGACTCGACTAATAAGAAAAGGGGAGAAGTTTCAATGGAATGATAAATGTGAAGAAAGCTTTCAGGAGTTGAAGCAAAGGCTAACTTCTGCATCAGTATTAACAATTCCTGACCCCACTAAAGACTTTGTTATTTATAGTGATGCATCAAAACAAGGCTTGGGATGCGTACTAATGCAACATGGTAAAGTGGTTGCCTACGCCTCAAAGACAACTAAAGCCAAATGAGTTAAATTATCCTACTCATGACCTAGAGTTAGCTGTTGTAGTGCATGCATTAAAGATCTGGCGCCATTACCTATATGGAGGAAAATGTGAAATCTTCACTGACCACAAAAGCTTGAAATATCTGTTTACTCAGAAAGAGCTAAACATGAGGCAAAGAAGGTGGTTGGAATTGGTGAATGACTATGATTGCACTATCAACTATTATCCGGGTAAAGCTAATGTTGTAGCCGATGCAAATTGAAGCTTGATATCTGAACAAGAACATATTGTGAGAGAATTTGCCAGGATGAAAATTGAAGCAGTGGTACCACCAAAAGGTACAGAGATAGTACTAGCATCTTTGGTGGTACAACCTACTTTGAGAGAGAAGATAAAAGAAGCTCAACCTCGAGATAAATTTTTGAGCAAAATGAAAGAAAAAGCTCGGGAAGGGAATGTAAAAGGATTTGTTATAAAAAATGATGGTACCTTGACATATGAGGGGAGATTATGCGTTCCTAAAGAGGAAGGTCTTAAAAAAGAAATTCTTGAAGAAGCTCACTGTACACCGTACACAGCTCACCCTGGAGGCACAAAAATGTATCGAGATTTAAGAGAAGTATTTTGGTGGCGAAGTATGAAAAGAGATATTGGAACTTTTGTGGAAAAATGTTTGACTTGTCAACAAGTCAAAGCCGAACACCAAAGACCATCTGGTTTGCTCAAACCACTTAACATCCCAGATTGGAAATGGGAACACATAACTATGGATTTTATGATAGGGCTTCCACCATCAGTCAAGGGAAACAAGGTTGTTTGGGTTGTAGTAGATCGGTTAACAAAGTCAGCTCATTTCATACCTTTTAAGATGACGTTCAGTATGGAGCGATATGCACAAATTTATATTGAGGAGATAGTGAGACTTCATGGAGTTCCTGTGTCAATTGTTTCAGACAGAGATACACGTTTTACTTCTAAGTTTTGGAAAAGTCTACAAAGTGCTTTGGGAACAAAGCTAAATATTAGTACGGCTTATCACCCGCAAACAGATGGACAATCTGAAAGGACCATACAAATATTGGAAGATATGTTGAGAGCGTGTGTGCTCGACTTAGGAAGTAATTGGGAAACATTATTACCCTTGGTAGAATTCTCTTATAACAATAGTTGTCAAATGACTATTGGGATGGCTCCATACGAGGCATTGTACGGAAGAAAATGTAGATCACCATTTTATTGGAGTGAAGTTGGTGAAAGAAAAATTTTGGGACCTGAATCATTTAGGCAAACTGTTGAGAAGATAGCCATGATACAAGATCGAATCAAGATGGCTCAAGATAGACAAAAGTCATATGCTGATAGATAGAGAAAACATATAGAGTTTGATGAAGGAGAAAAAGTATTTCTGAAAGTAGCTCCTATTAAAGGTGTTATTCGATTTGGCGAAAAGGGAAAGTTGAAACCGAGATATATCGGACCATTTGAAATCCTTACACGAGTTGGAGATTTAGCTTATCAGCTAGCATTACCACCGAGTCTATCAAGTGTGCACAATGTTTTTCACGTCTCTATGCTAAGAAAGTACGTTCACGATTCAAGTCACATCGTGAATTATAAAGATTTGACAATCAACAATGACTTAACTTACGAGGAGGCACCGGAAGCTATTTTGGAACGCAAGATTCACCATTTGAGAAATAAAGATATTGCTCTGATCAAAGTACAATGGAGACGTCATGGCACAAATGAAGTTACTTGGGAGCGTGAAGAGGAGATTCGTGTCAAGTACCCAAGTTTTTCAATTCCAGGTAAGATATTGAATTTCGAGGACGAAATTTTATTTAAGGAGAGTAGAATGTGATAACAGAAAAAAAAATATAAATATAGATTAATTTGTAGTGGAGCACTAATTAGACAATAAACTAACCCATAACAAAAAGGAGTGGATGAAAATTTTAGCCAACCACCCCATTAGTCCAAGTGCCCTAATCATGTAATAAAAATACATTTCCATTAGATCTTGTTTGCCTATAAATAGGAGGTATGTTGTTAGCATTTTATCAAAGAAAATTTCCTAAGAGCTACATAGTTAAATACTGCAAATTTGAGAGAGAATTTTATAAAATTGTGAGCAAAGTTTGAGTGTGTTTTCTAAAATTTTATTTTGATGAGATTATATTTTAGTGAGCATATATAGAAAACGAAGGGGTCGAAGATTAAGAGTTTTATTGTTCATTTTTCTACATCGAATATCTGCGAATATTAAGGTAGGGATTTCTATATTATTTGTCTTTATTTAATGTTTCATGATTGTATTTTATTAATTGCAATATATGTCAAGAGGAAGTAAATTCATATAAGCTAGTGGCCAGGAAAAGGGTCCGGGATCAAACGTATCTTCGGGGTTCAAAGCTAGGGGCCAGGAAAAGGGTCCGGGATCAAACGTATCTTCGGGGTGAACCCGCAATGCTATATGCAAGAATCGCGATCGAGGAAAAAAGAGAAAATTAATGAACTTATTGTTGTAATTATGTGAATGATTTTCATGTTATATTAAATATTGACAGATATATCCCTACTGAGCGAGATGAAGCTCACCCCTATTATTATCATGACTTTCAGGTTGAGGAATCCGGCTGAAGATATGATGTTGTGGATGGTGGAATAAATCATGTTATATTTATATTTTAAATAATTATGATCGGACTAAATTTTGGATTTATGTCTTTAATTTTTCTCGGTTTATGCTTGGGATAATTGTTGAATATTTAATTTGGAATATGTATTATTATTATTATTATTATTATTATTATTTTTATTATTATCATTATATTTTTTTCCTTAAGTGTTAAAATTCTAAATCGACTTTTTGATAATTATTGGGATCACTTCAATTTATAAATTCGTGTTTTCTTAATAATATTTTAGAGTACTTTAATTTCATAAAATTGGGTCGTTACATTATCCCTAATCAACACCCATTTTGTCATGGATGGACAAAATGTGATATATCCAACTTTAAAAATTTGCAATACAAAGAGTGTCTGATTTACTATGCATACATAAGAATTCATAAAATGTGTGTGGGGATTTCTTTTTTTAAGGGTACAGTAGGAGAGGGAATACATCCACTCATGTGAGATCGAACTCGGACCAATTATCCTAAAAATGCAACCTTCTACGACTAATGTACAAGGTTGATTCGAACACCTTGCAAGTTTTTAATTACATATTTACATGTTTGATTTTATTTTAAGTGGCTATTTTCTTTTTTAACTATTCACATTATAATAAAAAATGTTACACTCTTTGGTGTTGGCTATTTTCAGGTTTGTTAGTGTGTACACACAACTAAAATCATACCATAATCCAAAACAAACACCATATGGTTGAAATAATTGGTGGTACTTACACTCTTAGAACTTAGTACTTGATGAATGTTAAAAATATACAATTCTTTTTTTGCTTTATAATATTATTTTACATTATTAATATTATTAATAGTATAAATTTTTAGTATTATTATATGTTAGAAATAAAATCTAACATCACGATTCTTCACCAGGTTCTTATTTCTGATCAATGTATTGTTCTCAAGGTCCAATTCGCTAATAACATCTTTCATGTAGGTTTGTTCATGCTATTTGCAATCATGTGATTCGTAGATGGCTTTGGTCGGATATTGTCAGGCTGGGTATTGATGAATATGTCAATAGTAATTAATATAACCAATACATAATATTAACACGAGACAAAAAGTAATAAACCATTAATATATTAATGTGATTCGCGGAATGAGCTGAAAAATCATACAACAGTACCATAAATCAATGCTAAGAAAATACAACATCCAGATAACATACATCAAAGTACAATTAACTACAAGTAATACTAGTCCTATCTAATCAGTGATCGTTCTCTCAATATCACTGTCATAGTCAATGCCTATAATCTCCACCGGTTATTGCTTCGGCCTTTCCTCAGGCTCCTGCGTGACATCCATGGGAGCCTCTTCCGGTCCCTCTTCAGGTTCCTCCTCGGGATCCTCTTTGGGTTCTTCCTCGGGATCTTCTTCTGGTTCTTCTTGGGGATCTGGTTTTGGTTCCACCTCGGGTTGAAGTTGTACCGGGGCATTCCCCACATTGGAAATTTCGAGGGCTTGGTCCCTTTGAAGTACAGCTTGTGTGAGGTCCTTGATGGTATCGAGTTGCTTGAGTATGACTTGTTCATAGCGATCGACTTTGTCTCTTAATAGGTAGGCCTCCATCTCCCACTAAAGCTTGCTATCACTGGCACTTCTAGTCCCTTAGCGCATGCTATCGATGCATTCCTGGAGTACCTGGATTAATCTTCCCGTGCGCGAATGGTCCTTTCGTGATCTCCAACATCATAAACTATGGCATTCTTTCCTTCCTGTCGCCGGGCTAATATGCTCTCTAGGTCGCGTGTATTGTTGTGTTCCAGTTGTAGCTGGGAGTTAACCTTCACGAATTCGTTATGCCAATGTATTGCCATCTCCTAAAAGTGGAAAGAAAAGAAATAGAAAGAATCAAAGTAATCGGCGATTAATTTGAAAAAATGATCTCTTCTCTCTCTTCTCTAAAACCCTAGAGTCGTCCCTTTCTATGGATTTTTTGGCGTCTTTTCCCAGCATTGTGTGGCGGATAAGGCATATTCCGTCGTCTCTTCAGCTCCTTTATGTTCTCCTATGGTTTTTTTTACCCCCCAAAACAAATCTCTCCTCCATTGTTCATCAGGCCGCTGCGATCCATGCTTATGACGCTACCAACATGTTGCTTGATGTTGATGTGGTCCCTTCTAGGCGGACGCCATTGCTGCCACATGCCTCCTTGGTGGTTGCAACCATTCATCCTCCACGGTGGTCCCAGATTCACACGCCACCCAGATGGTTACAACAAACTTGTCTGCTATGGTGGTCCCAACCAATCCTCATATGGTGGTCTCCACATCAAGAAGGGATGTGGTTGTGGTCCTCTCTCTCTCTCTCCTTAATAGCGCCCACAACTCCCTCTATGATGGTCACCCCCCTCCAAATACCATGATGCAACAAGTTGGTCCTGGTGCAGTGATGCCCCATGTATGCCCTAGGGCAAACCCAACCTTCAGGGATTCTTTGGTAAAACATGTTGACCCTACTTTTATGGATTCTTTGGTAAAACCTGCTAACCCTAGTTTTAGGGATTCTTTGGTTAAACATGCTAATCCGACGTTTATGAATTCTTTATAAAGCCTGCTAACCCTAGTTTTATGGATTCTTTGGTTAAACATGTTAATCCGACGTTTATGGATTATTTGGTTAACATTGATGGTATTAATCCAGTTTAAAAAGGGGATTATTTTTCAGTTATTATTGACGAAAATCTCTATAAGCAATGTATTAGTGAATTTTCGTGTTCATTAATTGATTGCATCTTGCTTTGTAAATGGGAGAAGCCTGGGCTTTTAATTCCCCTTCGAACCCATTTAGCAGAACTATGGAAAATCCAACATAATTGGGCGTTAATTCCTTTGGGAAAAGGGTACTTTTGTATCAAATTTTCGTCAGATGAGGACAAGGCTTGGGCGGCTATATGCTCTTTATGGCAGATCAATCTGGGTTCTATTCGATTATCTCCCTGGACTCCGGACTTTCATCCGTACAAGGTTTGTCCATCTAAAGCTAGTGTATGGGTTCGAATTTTTGAATTGAGTTGAATATTGGCGTCCGAGTATCAAAATGGGTATTGCCAAGGCGATTGGGACTCCACTTCAAATTGATGAACAGGCCCTTAATGGTTCTCTTGGGCATTTTTCCCGTGTTCTGGTTGAGGTAGATTTGTCTAAACCCCTTCAGGATCATGTTATGCTTGAGAGGGCGGGTCATTGCTCGATCGTTTTGCTGAGTTATGAAAACTTTCCAGATTTTTGTTCTCACTATAATATCACGGGACACTCTATTGCGACTTGTCGTCAAAAAAATCCTTCGGATACGGTTCCCAAGGAGGATGGGCGCCCGGACACTCCCAGGCGTGGCCGTTCTCGTGTTCAGAAAGTTTATTGTCCTTCCAATATTAAGGGCAAGGCAGGGATAGCTAGCACTACGGAGCACAATCCTGATCTTCCGATAGTGGTTCATTCGCCTAGGCATGTTGATGCTTCTACCAATGTTTCTTCTGGTATGATCTCAAAGTCTAATAGTGTCTCTTTGGGGAATTCTTTTGCTGCTTTAGAGGATGCAAATGACTTAGTGGACGACAATGATGATCAAGATAAAGCCCTGGCTTCTACTTCCGTGGAAGATACTTTGGTTGTTATGCAAGAACATATCAGTCCATCTTGGCTTCACCTTCTCCATTGACATATTTGGCTTCTTTGGATGCAAATTTAGAATTGGATAACACCGCACTGAATGATGAATCTAGGGTACCCCCACCCTTCATGAGGGACACCTTGCCCACTTTTTCTGATATCAAGAGGCGGCCGCGGACAGTTCAATACAAGTTGGCCAAGACCATTCGTCCTCTTTGTTAGGCTATTTGGGATAAGTCGTTGGAGGTTTCTAAACAACATCTTCTTTGTGATATTCAACAAGGCCCGATTCCTCCAATTCATAATCTCACACTTTTGGACGATGCTCAATCCGATAGCTTCAAATCCTTAAACGTGGCTTCTACCAAAAGGTGGGAGGACTATGTTGATGAAGTGGATTCATTTCATAAAGAGGATTTTAGAGTAATTTTTTAGTGCTTTTATTTATGCATTCTTGTGTGGATGTTTTGTCTTTCAAGGATACCTTTTTTCTGCCAAGGGTTCGTTTTACCTTGGTAGATTTTAACGAGGCTCATACTTAAGCCACATGATCGGCTTGTGATCAGGACTTTTTTTTTTTTATGTATTTTTACGCTTATTTAAAAAAAAAATCTCCTAAAAGTGGTATATCTCACGCGAACCTCCCACACTATGGGTCACGTCGGGACTTCGGGTTTCATTCCTGGACAAAATACAACTAGTGTTTGTCCAACAAGTATAAGTGGAAAATGACAATGAAGGATAAGTATAACTACTCAGAAATCGACTAAGTATAAATAACCATTAATTTTGTGTCTCCAATTATTACAAGATTCATAACTTAGTCTAAACATTAATGATGCGATTCTCATAATCCATTATCGAACCTAATATTGAGGGTCTCTGATCCTCTTTAGATCGGATTTTTGGCTTAGATTAGTCAATAACGGTACTACCCAACACATGCAGAGGGTCCTATCCTGGGTCAGCTCGGAGTAAGTTTCCATCTTACTAACTGAGCTCTGATACCACTAAAACTGTCACACCCCGAATGAGAACATGACGTGATCAATAATTTAAACCAATTGATAAGCCAAATAAATCAAACTAACAAAGATTTATACAACATTAATACCTAAGTAGTTAATCATTCATCAAAAGCATCCCTAACAGAGTTTAACATTGCAGCGGAAATCTTAAGTTACAATCCGATAAAGTAACAGGATAGTTCTTAATTTGCAACCCAAAATAAGGTTTAACATTTGTTCAAGGGTCTTACGCCCTTAGATTACGTACTTAAAATAAAATGAATCAACATCAGGATAAAATTAAAGAAAATCTTCAAGGAATCGGGATGCGGCATGGATATGAATTACTCCGTAGTCTGATCTTTTTTGTCCACGTCTTCAATGTGCGGACAATCACCATCTGGTCGTTTGAAAAGGTAGGGTGAGACAAAAATTCTCGGTGAATAGGTGTTCATGCGTAAGTGTGGGTTATATCGATGCGAGAAATTAGTTATATGGAGAATGTATGGTTCATGATGTGTGTGTCACACACGATTCACAAGCAACGTTATATTTCTAAATAATATAGTAGTATATAACTTATTGAAAACAGTTCGTGAACATTCAAGCACCATGAATGGTATTCGACCAAGTTAAGTAATGGTTGCATACGATAGGTAACACCAACCTAAGCGATTCAAGTAACGGTTGTGTACGGAATGTAAGGCCAACCCAAGCGATTCAAGTAGTGGTTGTATACGGAATGTAAACGCCAACCCAACCAAGTAAACAATCCGAGTAACTCCAAAATCGTGTGGATCATACAACGATTCCTTCGTTCTTCCTTGTAACTCCCTGAGCAAGATGGCACAAGGCCCAAGTCACCTTATCGCTCCTAGGCACGACAAATCCACAATGGGGCTAGTTAAGCCCGAATTATCATAATCATGATTATACCTCAATTCTACGATCCACTTCGCCCGTTGGACACTTAGTCCTTCAGTGGTGGGATTAGGACAGTGGGGTCGGTAAATGGAATAGCAGCCGAGCTGTTCGGTTCCATTACGCGACTAGTCCACTCCGACTGTGAGCGCGACACACCAAGTTGATAGAAGGAAATTTTCATAACTAGCCCCGTTTTGGAAAAACTAGTATTTATCGGGTTTAAAATCGCATAGTTTTGATCTCGACCTTGGAAAAATATAAGGTCAATTCCTAAATAGTCCAAATGGTCCAAAGAATCCGTTTCTCAAAGAGTTTGGGGTTGAAGTTTAAAGAAATTCCAAATTGGCTCCCTTTTTATCAAAATTATCATTTTTGGCCACGAATTTAAAATATTTGGATCTCAAAAACCGGACGGGATTTTGATGTAATTCCAATTTTCAAATATCACTTATGACGGGGAATTATTAGGATAAAAGCAGTTTTAAAAAAGTCTCAGTTTAAGTCCCTTAACTTTTGAAAATTTAATTTCTAGTCCAATTTTTTAGTTTCGCCCTTAAGGGCTTATTTGGGGTCCGTTTGTTATGAAACTTGAACCATGGGTTCAAAATATTATAAAATTGAGATTAAGTGATTTTTCCAGGTACATCAACTGTATTAATCCTAGATATTTCATTTTAGCACTTGAGTTTGGTATTTTACACAAAATTTCAAAAATTGGTTTTCTTTACTCAAAACACTTTGATTTTTGGAATTTACTCAACATGTGAGTTTTTCAGTTGACACAAGTTAAAAAATTCGAATTTTACAGAAAAGTCCTTGAACAGTTTTGAAAAATCTCATTTTAGTCCTTAAACTTTCAAAATTCCTCAATTGTGTCCTTAGACTTTCAAGGGTTGGTTTTTTATCTTCTTAAAACCTTTAAACTTTTGTTATTATATTAAAATATCATATTTGTAATATATTACAATCCAATTTTTGAATTTTTACAGAGGTACTTTTACAGTTTTAAAATTTTGCAATTTAGTCCTCCAACTTTGCAAATTTTGCATACAAGGTCCAATAGCTCAATTTTGTCCATATATTTTCAAGATTTCCAGAATATAAAGCAAATGAAACATAAAATTACAAGTACATAGGCATGCATTAATATATCATTTAAGAATTCATCAAGAAATTCATAAATTTGTACATGCATGCGAAATTGGAACAAAAAGTATACTTTGATGAAATTGTTGGACATAGATACTTAACATACACATGCAATACATATTTATATCACATAATGTAAGTTTCAAATCACTACATGCCAATTTTTACAAGAATATTTGAGTTTTCCTAAAGGATTTTTCCACCCATATAGTTCTTGTTAATGTGTCTAGAAATGATATTTTCCTTCAATCGCCTTTAAATCGACCATCACTTCCTCAAGGCAGCCCCTAAGTGACAATTTTTCAAGAATTTGAAGATAGGATTTGAAGTATTTGAGGTAATAAAGAAGGGGTTAGAACAAGGGTTAAGAATTTGGTTTCATTCCATCAAACTTTGTCCCACACAATGTCCAACGTCCCAAGGCACCGACACCCAACCCTTGTTTGGGCCTAATTCCTGCAGCGGCGTATTTGGACACACGAGCATCGGGCACCTCTCCCTCTATGTCCGGTGACTCACCTGTGATATCTGTCCTTCAGCCGGCTGTTGGGGGTCTCCACCCCCAGGCGTATTGACAACAACAACTATTACCCCCATGGTGGAAGCCCATGGGGGGGTCGGCCCCTTGCGTGCGCTGGATGGGGGGCCGGCGGGGAGGCAGCTTGCCATGGCTGCCTCCGCCCAGGGGGGTTATGGCCCCTGGGTTGATGTTTTACGACCTCAGGCGATCTCAACTCCGATAGTCGGGTCCATCGATGTCCCAATCCCGGGGATTTCAATGCATGGTAATTTGGTTATTGATAATTCCATATCCCATGGAATGCGTGAAGCCCCTCCCTCAGTTAATCCCCAGCCACACGCGAATCTGCAACATTCGGCTAATTTCGTGTCATATCCTCATGCTCGTGTGGAATCAAGTTTCACGAAAATGGTTTCTGGTAATTCCGCTGAACCTGTTCCTCTTAACCCGGCACCAGGTAATCCTCCAACTTTTGCTAAAATTGTTTCTGGTCCCTCAAACCCTATCCCCGAGCCCATTAAAAAGGGTGATTATTATTCTATTGTTATGGATGAAAATGTGTATCAGTAACGTCTGGTGGAATTTCGATATTCGTTAATTGGTCGAGTTATTCTTAGTAAAGAAAATAAGCCATGGCCTATTATGCCCCTTCATATGAAACTGATACCGTTGGGTAAAGGATACTTCTGCATTAAACTCAACAATGCCGCGGATCGATCACGTGCTCAAACTCGGGTTGCCTGGTTTCTCAGCCCGAGTTCTATTCATTTGTCCCTTTGGGTTCCAGATTTTAACCCCTACAAGGTTAATACTTCGACTGCTTCGGTTTGGGTGAGAATGTTTGAGTTGAGTATCGAATATTAGGAGCCCAGCTACATTTTGGGTCTGGCCAAGACGATTGGTACCCCAGTTTAGGTCAACGAAAGGTCTTTGGACGGATCTCTTGGACATTTTGTCCGTGTCTTAGTGGACGTGGATTTATCTAAACCTCTACAGGACCATATTATGATTGAAAGAATGGGTCACTATTCGTTTGCCTCTATCACTTATGAAAAACTTCCTCTATTTTGTGGCACATATGGTATCACGGGACATTCTGCTGCTTCCTGCCGGAGACTCGGTAATAATGTTAACTTGCATGAGCCCCAGGGACGTCCACCATCACAACGTGGTCGCTCTTGGGTTCGTAAAGTATATCGTCCGACTACTAATCACGCGGACAAAGGCCAATAACTCAGTGGATAACACGGCTTTGCCTATGCGCCCGGGATCCCCTTCTTGTGCCATCGTCAGCGTTTCATCAGGGATTGATCTGGATAATGCTTTTTCTGTGTTGGATTCTGATGATATATCTACTCAAAATTCTGAGGATGTTCCACCCCCTATGACCACTCGCATGCATGTCCCTAGGCCGCCGACTCCTCCTGTGGCTACTCATACCTCTGATCTTCTTCAGAAGCCTATCACGGTGCAGTACCCTCTTGACAAACCCATTCGCCCTCTGTATAGAGCTATCCGAGCTAGATCCATGGAGGATAAACAGAGATTGCTTCAATCAGTTACACAGTGTCATATGCCAATTGTTCATCAGTTGGAAATCGAGGACGATAGTAAGGCGTCACACATCTTAAACAAAGCGGCACAGAAGCGTTGGGCAGATTATGCGGAGAATGATAATGTTGCTGGTGCCACAGTTTTTGAGCCTGACCATTCCGAGTCTCCGTCCCGGATTAATTCCCCTGACTCGTCCCAATGAATTGCTTTTATTGGAACATTCAAGGAATTGGAAACGTTGCTTCTCGCAATATTCTTAAGCAGTTATGTAGTCGACACAAACCTTCTTTGGTTGCTATTGCAGAACCCAAAGTTGATCTGTAGTCTATTTCTGATCGTTATTGGGTAGGTATGGGTCTTCAGTTTGTGGTTCAAAATTTTAGAACTTCGGGGAAGTCAGATATTTGGGTTTTCAGACGGTCAGACATCACGGTTCTTCAGCAGGTTTTTATTTCGGATCAGTGTATCGTCCTCAAGGTTCAGTTCTATAATTACACTTTTCACGTGGGGTTCGTTCATGCTATTTGTAATCATGTGACTCATAGACAGTTATGGTCGGATATTATTGCTCTGGGCTGTGAGGATTTGGTTTGGATGGGGGATTTTAACGCTATTCTGGGGAACCATGAGCGCATAGGTCATAGGGTCGTTTTGATGGCATCTTTCCAGGAATTTCGCGACTTTTATGACAATGCAGGGTTGGCGTCTATTCCCACGGTGGGCAAGCTTTTTACTTGGTGCAGTACGCATCCTGATCATCGCCTCATACAGGCCCGGCTCAATCGAGCAATTGCCAGTGACCGATTTGTTAACATTTGGCAGCGGACTGAGGTTTTTGTTCTTCCTCGCTCTTGTTCTGATCATCACCCTCTGCTGCTAGCTTGTGCGACCACGTCCTACAAGGGCCCTTCTCCTTTTCGTTTCCAACGCATGTGGGATAAGCATCCCAATTTTCAGTCAGTGGTTGCGTCTTCTTGGGGATCTTTATGTGCAGGTACCAGCCCCTTGCTTGGTTTGATGATTAAATTAAAAAGGTTTCGTCCGTTGTTTCGTTCTTGGAACTCAGAGGTCTTTGGGGATGTTCATCACGATGTGAATGAGAAGCTTGAGAAGTTAAGACAGATTTAGTCAGATATTGAGACTCTTGGGTATAGTTCGGTGCGACAGGATCAGGAATTGGAGGCCCAGAATTCGCTAAACCACGCCCTTCTTATTCAATCAGAGTTCCTTCGTCGTCGAGTCTAGTATACTTAGTTGGTTGACGGACCGCAACACCTCCTTTTTCCCCGTTGTTGTCGTCGAAAAATTTGCTTTCGGCCGTATTCACGGTCTGATGATTAATGGTAATCTATCTACGGATCCAGCTGTCATCAGCAGTCATATTATTCAGTTCTTCGAGGAATTATTCATGGCGCCCTCAGGACCAATTCCAGATTTTCCCCCATCGATCAAGTCATTAGCCCTGTGGTGTTGGATGTGGAGAATGACTGTTTAACCTCTCTACCGTCAGAATTGGAAATTCGCGACGCGGTATTTGATCTTAGTATAGATAGCTCTCCGGGCCCGGATGGCTTCAATGGTGCATTTTATCAGAACTATTGGGACATTATTTCTATTGATGTCATTGCGGCCGTTCGTCAATTCTTCCAGTTTGGCTCCCCCCCGCTGGCCTCAATTCCAGCTTTATGGTCTTTATTCCGAAATGTAAAGATGCGAATATTGTGGATAACTTCAGTCCTATAGTTATCAGCAATTTCATCTTTAAAACTATTACGAAGATTCTGGCTACGAGATTGGGCGGCATAGTCAGACGTATTTCGTCCCCCACGCAATTTGGCTTCATCCCGGGTCGTCAGATTCATGATTGCATTGCTTTGGTGTCGGAGGGTTTCAATATCCTGCATAATCGTAATGACAGTAATATGATCCTTAAAGTTGATATTCACAAAGCTTTTGACACTCTCAGCTGGGATTTCCTGTTCTATGTCTTGCGCATATTTGGATTTTTGGAGAAATTCGTTGCGTGGATCTCCATCATATTTCACTCCGCACGGATTTCGATTCTTCTTAATGGTTCGCCTGTCGGTTATTTTGCTTGTATGAGAGGGGTCAGACTAGCGATCCTCTTTCTCCACTTCTCTTCTGCCTCGCTGAAGAAGTCCTTGGGAAGTCTATTGCTTACTTGGTGTCTACCGCCTGCATCAGGCCCTTTGTGGCACCACGCAACATTGTTTTCCCATCCTCCATGCTATATGCGGATGATATCATTATTCTTTGTGTGGCAACCTCGGGCAATGCACGTCACGTTTTTGACATACTTGGCCAGTATGCTTCCCTATCATGGCAGGTTTTTAATCCAAATAAATCGAAGGTGTTTTTTGGTAGTCGGGTATCGCAGTATATTAGGAACCGTATACAGACGATCATGGGATTATCAGTCGGATCCTTTCCTACGACTTATCTTGGAGTGCCTATCTTCAAAGGTGCCCCAAAGCAGGGTGTGTTGTGGTCCTTGTTTGATAAAATAATGGTGAAATTTAAACGCTGGAAAGGCTCTTCCCTATCGCTGGCCGGACGCGTCTGTTTGGTAAATTATGTTATTGCCAGCTCCTTGGTTCACAATATGCTTGTTTATAAGTGGCCGATCGTGATGCTTAAAAAGCTGGAGCAGGCTATGCGTAACTTCATCTGGACTGGCGACATTAATGATTAATCAGAAGGGTTCCGTCGTGGTTAACTGGACGCGCTGTTGCACGCCGAAGTCTGGGGGGGCTAGGTGTCAGGTCAATCATCTCTGCTGACCGTGCTTTCCTTATGAAAATGGGCTATAAACTCATCACGTATGACTCACTGGTTTTTGACACCCTTCGTAGATGTTTTTGACGAATAATGGCACCATTAGACACACTTTCTTGACCTCGTCTATTTGGGCGGGTTTGCGTCCGAGTGTAGAGGATTGCCAGGCTGATTCGAGATGGGTTCTTGGGTCTCATTCTACAGTAAATTTCTGGACGGATAACTGGCTTGGTTACACTATTGTTGATCGGATTGGTATTCTACATGATTTTCGGGCTCAATTTACGAATCCTATCTCGGATTTCTTCTTTGATATTAAATGGAAGCTAACCATATCTTTTGTGGAGGCTTATCTGGAAATTGTTCGGGATATTGTTCGTTGTCCGATTACTCCGGACTCCTCTGATAAGCGAGTGTGGACACGGTCTATGGACGGGACAGTTTAATCCAAGACCGCTTATGCATCTATTCGGCCTTCTTTTCCTACGGTGAAATGGGGGTCTTGGATCTAGTCCGCTCATATTCCGGAGAGGCGCACGATTGTGGTTTGGCGTGCAATTTATGGACGCCTGGGTGTTTTGGATGTCCATCGCCCGAAGGGGTTAATTGGACCAACTGCTTGCAGTCTTTGTCTTTCTTCTTTGGAATCGATTGATCACATCTTTGTTTCTTGTCGTTTTGCAGGCACCATATGGAACTGAATTGCTAACACTTTTGCTGTGGATTTTCGTAATGTCTATAGTTTCAATGAACTCCTGGTTCAGTTGATGGATTTTCACTTCAGCGCGCAGATTGCATTCCTATTGAGGGTGGCAGCTGTCTCTTGTACCTGGCTTATTTGGCACATCATAAATGATGTTATTTTTAATGACAGGCAATGGACTACGGATGCGGCGTTGATTCAGTTGAGGGCCATGATCATTGAATCTGCTTCGCTGGATACAAGGTGCATGCAGAATACTCAGGAGGATCTTCTTCGCCTTCACCGACTTAGGGTTAAGGGTCGCCCCCCAAGGCTCCTCGGGTCATCTCGGTGCCTTGGTCTCTTCCCCTCCCTGGGTGGATCAAGGTTAATACTGATGGTTGTGCTATGGGCGCTCCAGCTCGTCTCACGGCAGCAGAAGTCTACCGCACCTATCGTGGGTTCTTTCGTGGGTGCTTTGTGGAATAGTGTGGTACGGGATTTACTTTTGAGGCGGAACTGGTCGCAGCCATGATGGCAATCCATTACGCATTTCATAAGGGCTGGAATAACATTTGGCTGGAGTCGGACTCTACCTTCGTGGTGGACCTTCTTCGATCTGGGATTGGCTACGTTCCTTGGAGATTATTGAATCAGTGCCGGTATACTCTGTTCATGCTTTCTCAGATGAACTTGGTGGTTTCCCACATTTATCGTGAGGGTAATCGGGCGGTAGATCATCTCAGCAAGTACACTTGTGATTCGGCTTGGTGGGATGCCCCTCCTGCGGGCATCATTTCACTGCTCATGGATGATTATGTCGGTCGAACGCAATATAGATTTGTTATCTAGTTTTGGTTTTGGTGTTCTGACTATGGTTGTATGGATTTATTTTATCTCGCCGGGTACTCTTTTCCTACTGAGGGTTTTTCCCACAAGGGTGGGTTTTACCTTGGTAGGTTTTTAACGAGGCCCCAAACATTGCGCTACCTGGTCGGCTTGTGACCAGGATTTTTCCTTTTCTTTTATATTATATTTCGATTCATTAAAAAAAAAGGTCAAGAAATCTACACTTATTATGTGTAGTTTTGCAAGTTGAGCCTAAAATGGAGTATTTTCTTTACACCTTCAAACATTTGGCTCTAGCTTCCAAAGTCAGCCCCTTTTCAACACTAAAACCATATTTTGGTGTTAAAATTTTGGAAATTAAGAGATGAAAGGAGTTAGTACTAAACCATAATTCTTACCTTGATTCTTGTTTTCTAGAATTGGCTTTGAAGGTCCTTTTCAAGCTTATAACCAAGTCTTGATTTTCCTTAATTTTTTCAAGATATGAACCTCTAGGAGTACCTCAAAAAAAAAGAATTTAACAAGGTTAGTAGGTAAAGGATTAGACTTGAAGTTTCAAGAAGACAAGATGAAGATGAAAGTAGCAAAATTTTCTTACCTCAGGACTTAGAGTTTTCGGCCTTATGGCGTAGAAGATGGGGATAATTTTGTGTTTTTGTATAAGTGTTGGAATGCGAGAGTATTGGGAGAGTTTGAAGGAGTGGTATAATGAAAAAAAATTAATCCCTCCCCTCATATGCATATGGCTGAAAATTGACAATGGGTGGAGAAGGAGGAGGATTTTTGTGTTGTCTTGCATATTGTCATTTGCATGGGAGACAGTGGGCTTCGTCAAGGTATGGGTTGCCTGTAGGAGTTAGTTAGGGATGGGTGTTGGATAATTTTGATGAGAATGTTTGGGTTATTGGGCTTGGGTATTGGAATTTATAGGATAATGTATTAGAATATTGTGGAATACATAGTATATACATGGTATAATACTTGGTATATGTATAGTATAATGTAGGGTATGTGTATAACGACTGAGAGGTATTTCTATACCAAAAATCTACTCATGGTCGTCCTTTTCATGTCTTGTGTATCTATTTATATTTTATTTTTTTGTCCCAAAATTGATGATAATTGGTGTAAAATGTCAAATCCCAAAATTAATAATAATTCCCACAATCACTTATGAGTCTTATAATCGCTTATTCTAAATCAAACTCTTATTTCTATAGGATATAAATCACTTAGTGAAATAAGTCAACAATCACATTAAGTAAAAAAAACTTCCAATTAAATTTAACATCTCAATTCATAATTCATCCAAGGATATAACATCACCCAAAAAAAAGAACACAAAACATATCAATACACATAATTACATAACTAATTTAACAAATCAAACATTTTAAAGAAAACCCATCTGAAAGAACTTTTAAACTTTTCACCCACCTTCAATTTGGTAAAGAATTCATCAAGATCTTTGCAATCTTTCTCAACTGAACTCTCAATTCAAGCTCAAATGCCACCTACAACAATTTCATAAAATTAATCCAAATATCTAAAGATTTGGAAAATCCCATAAATATTTAGTATTTAGATGATCAACTTACAATTCTAAGTACCTCAAAGGTTGGCCAAGCTAATTCTCAAATCAATTTCAAGATGACACCAGTTTTCTTTTAGCCTCCAATTTGAGCTTTAGCTCACTGGTAACCTGCAAGATGGCCTCCAGTTGAATTATTATATGATTGCTAATTGTTTGATACGACTTAAGTGAGAGAACACAAGAGAATTTAAAAAGAAATTTAAAGGAAAATAAGGACACTCCCTCACAATTATACGTTCCCTACAGTTTATTTAGGCGCCCCTATCTTCAAATGGGCCCCTAAGGTTGCGGATCTTCAGCCCGTCTTTGATAAGATCGTCCTTAAATTCAGACGATGGAAAGGTTCGTCTCTTTCCCTTGGTGGTCGTATTTGTTTGGTTAATTCAGTGATTACTAGCTCGTTGTCCATACCATGATGATTTACAAATGACCCATAAGGAAAGGGCAACGCGTAACTTCATTTGGTGCGGGAATGTGAATTTGATAAGGGTCTTTTTATGCATGTTTTATGTGTATATTTGAGTAGTATTCGAGTTATTTTATTGTTAGTTTTATAAATTTTTGATTGTACATAGTTCATATTACTCCGAGGTGCTTTTATTGATGTAGATTGACCATTTGGGGCTAATTTTGGTGAATTTCGGACCATGGATTCATGTCAAACATACCGGGGAGTTTAAGGATGCAAAAACGCTCGAAATTCCAAGCCAAACGCGCGTCATTTGGGCCTTTTTGGTCCAACACGGGCGGGTGTTGGGCAACACGGCCGTGTTCAGCTAAAACTCAAATTTTTGCACAAAAGCAGGCCGGACACGGCCTGGCCGTGTCGTATTTGTTGACAACACGGCCATGTCGATTTCTTGAAATTTTGTTGTGCACCCGTCTTCTTTCAACACTGGTGTCATCTTTTTGCAACTTTTCTTTGCGGAATTTGGGAAAACTCACCAACCAACCCATTTTGGCCACTTTTGTACACTTTTAACACCCTATTTTGCTTTGAAACATGTCTCCATGTCCCCTCCTCATCACTTGAATAAAAGAATTCACCAACCAACAAGGAAAATGGAGGCAATTGTTTAACAAAAGAGAGTACTATCAATGTATTGGTTGCCTATAAAAGCCAAGGGTTGAAGTTGGGAGAGTCATTGCATTAGATACTCGAAAAAATATTCATTGTATTCATTTCATTAAGTAGAATTGGGATCAAGAGGTCTTGGAAGAGTAAGCTTGAGGCAACATTGGGGAAGAAGGCTTGGAGCAACATCATCAAGTCAATTGAGATTTTGATAAAGATAAGTACACCATGTCTACAATGTTTACATCTTCTTGTGTAATTTATTCTTGTGTCAAAAGCATGTGTAGCTAAAACTCCTTGTTTGAATGTAATGAACTCTAGAATGGATTTGTGATTAAGGTGTGTATGTTTTTAATAAAATCTTCATATTTTGTGTGATTCACTTATATTATGCTTCGTTCATTGAATTGATATATGCGCATATTGATTTGAAGTTTATTTTTCATCCGGGAAATCGAGAGATTCATGGTGAAATAGAACCTATATAAGTGAAAAGAGTTGCATGCAATCCTAGATATAGGGAGCGACATAAATCTTCCGGATTAGGGTCAAACCTAATATGGGAATTCACAAATCGTTATAATCTTTGTCTTGGGGGTTTTAACTAGAAAGAGATTTCATTAATCAACTTGAGATTAGAAGTTTTTCGCCTTGAGAAAGGGTTTAACTTAAATTGGGAATTTCTACGGTCCACAAGACATGAGATTTTATTAAAAGAGGTTGGTTTTTGCTTAAGGGCTTCCGGTTGTATTTTTAACTTGTCAAATCACAAAAACATTCTAGAGGGATTTACATTCAAACACATTTCTATCTCTTGATTTCTTATTTTACAAATCTTCCTTCCATTTTACAATTTATAATTTGTTTTCCTTTTTCATCAAACAAAAACTCGAAAATTGTTAGATTAAATAACAAAAAGACGGTAATTATTAGTACTTACAATCCTCGTGGGAATGACACTTTGGATGGAATCTATACTATAAAACGATAGGTGCACTTGCTACGGTTTTAAAGGTAGCTTTTGAGCCATCAAGTTTTTGGCGCCGTTGTTGGGATTGTAATATTAAGAACACCTTATTTTTGTTAATTTAATCATTTATTTTATTTCATCATTTGTCTTTCTTTTTATCTATCTTTGTAAGTCTTGGATTACACTTATCCTCTTTATTTACCATGATTGCCTACTCGTCGGAATTTGGATTCGCCCTAAGGTTGGCAACACGGAGGAAAGTATTATCTGACTTTGAGGAGGATATTAACGAAGGCAAGGATCCCAATATGGCGGATGAACAACAAAGAACCATGTACGACTATGCCAAGCCGTCTATGGACGGCACATCATCTAGCATCGTAAGGCCCGCTTTGTGGCCAATAATTTTGAAATCAAACCAATGTCATTCAAATGGTGCAACAATTTGTTCAATTCACCTCTATCCAAATAATCATATCGCGAATTTCCTTGAAATTTGCGATTATTCAAAATAAATGGGGTCTCGATGATGCCATCCGTTACGCCTATTCCCATTTACTCTTGGTTTGGGCTAAACAATGGCTAAATACTTTGCCAAAGGAACGATTACAACGTGGAACATCATGGCGAAAAGTTCCTTTTGAAATATTTTCCACCGGCCAAAATCGCACGATTGAGGAATGAAATCTCTTCATTCACTCAAGAAGATGACGAGACCTTGTGACGACATTGGAGAGATTCAAAGAATTGTTGCGGAAATGCCCACACCATGGCCTACCTTTTGGATGCAAGTCCAAACATTTTATAATGGGCTACTTTCAAGACAAATGATCGTCGTGAAATGGAACTCTTAATAACAAAACGCCGGAAGCATTTTTTATAAGGCCGAGGATTTGATTGAGGGAATGGCCATGAACGGCTACCAATGGCAATCTATACGGTAAAACTAACCAACATCGGTTGGTGTGTATAATGCAATTTTTCGCTCGCGCACAAAAAATTAAAGATTGACCCAAAAGATCGGGCGATCTAGAGATAAACTACCACCACCGCATGTTTTATCTTGTGAAACTTGTGGGGATTGCATAATCATCGGGATTGCCCACACACATACCTCACACGCGAACATGCTAATTACGTTGGGAATCAAGGCAAAATTACCCAAGTAATCCTTACAAAGAACACATATAATCCTGGGTGGCGACAACATCCGAATTTTGATTGGGGAAATCAAGGTCAACCACGACCTAATCCCAATCTGATCTACACACGTCTCGGTTTATTGAATCAAGGTAAGCCTTTGATCTTATAACAAAATTTGTGCAATCAATAGATACCCGATTTTATAGTCAAACATCCTTGAAAATCAAGAGGCATCTATCCATAAAACAAACCAAATAGGCCAAATAAATTTAAGATGATTTAGAAAGGCCACAAGGTAGTTTGTTGGGTATCGAATGCCAAACCCAAAAACGTAAAGGCAATCACCATCATTCCACATGAGCATGATTATGCCAATGCCGCCATGCAAAATCGTGGAAGATAACATGTCCAAAGAAAATCTCATGAAAAAGGAGGTTGCGAAACAAGCCCAAGATCCCTTTGTCTAATAAGATAGAAGGGAGGACAAATTTGGTAAGTACCTTAATTCTTTCAAACAATTACATGCCATATTCCATTTGTTGACCCTCCTTCAAAGCATGTTAGGGATCTTAATGACATCATTCCTAGTGAAAATAAGCTTAACAAATTATCAAATGTGCAATTGAATGATAAATGTCCTTCCAATGAACTACCACAAAAATTTAATGATCCAGGAAGCTTTATTATCCCTTGCACAATTGATGATTTACTTGATAGGGCACTTCACCGACTTAGGAGCTAGTATCAATGTGATGTCTTATGAAACATTTAAGCATGCGGGATTAGGTGAACTTAAACTTGGACATTCATTATTAAATCGATTAAACATCCTAGAGGTATTATTAATGATGTGTTAGTCAAGATTGACAAATTCGTGTTTCCAATGATTTGTTATTCTTGACATGCATGATAATTTAAAGTTCCCTTAATTCTAGGGCGTCCCTTTTTGGCTACCGCTAAATCTCTCATTGATGTGCATGATGGAAAACTTACTTTGAGAGTAGGGGGTGAACAAGTTATCTTTAAAATTCCTTTGAGAAATCCTATAAATGATACTTGTTTTCCTATAAACTTGATTGAGACAAGGATAAATGATTCTTCGCTTGATATGTCTTCTAATAAATCCTTGAAAGTATGTGATGTTCAATGTGCAAAAGTTTCCAAAGATAAATCCCATTTTGAGAATAACATGCGAGAAAAAATAGGACCATGAAGGTCAATTGTTCGAAAATCGATACGGTGGCGATGTTGTTCAAAGAGATAAAATTTTTCATAAGTTCAAGGCTCAAAATCTTCACATTTAGGTGAAATGGTCCAAATATAAACGTTAAAGAAGCGCTAATCGGGAGGCAACCCAATGTTTGTGTGCAATTGTTTTCATTTTTTTATTTTTTTATTTTCTTTCAAAATAATCACAAGTATGAACATCTTCTTGGTTGTCCTAATTGGGAATATTTGAGATTTCACGGTATTCGAGTTGTGTGTTGCTTAACTTTGATTAGGTATGAAGATGTCGTTGAAGGTCCCGTGGAACCCAATGGTCGCTCAACACCAATTCCACTATTGTAGTAGGTCGTATTTTTCTTTTTCCACCTCTTTTATATCATTCTAATTTCTTTGCTTTTTGAGTGTTTGGTGTGTGTTTGTCCATTTCTTTGTTTCACATTGAGGACAATGTGAATTTTAAAAGTTGGAGGTGGGTACAATAATATTTTTAATGCTTGCATGCTTGTTTGTGAAGATGTGTTTTCTTATTTTTTATTTTTAACAAATTGAATGTTGCTAGTCAATAATTGGCCCAATTATACCTACATTAATTTGTTAATTTGTGTTTTTCAAGGTGAAGCAATTGATTGTCAGGATAGATTGACGTGGATGCATGCAAAATTTTGATGAGATTTCTAACACCATAAATACTTGATGTGTTAATGCATATACGACGATACCTACCTGCTATGAACGTTTGAGAACTCGTGATTTAGTAGTGGTTAACTAGTTGTTAAACCAAGCTTGCGAATAAAAAAAAAAAAAGGAGAAAGAGAAAAATGAAAAAAAGAAGAAATGGACCAATCGAGGTTATCCTCTATTTGTTGTTGCTTAGTAACTAGGAGCATTCATGAGCCCCATGTTTGTCTTTTTACGTAAAACGGCGACACAAATATGAGTATGAGAAACCACCCTAGGAGGGTTTGAACAAAAATTTAAACCTAGTGGAAGCATGCTTGAAAGGTCCTAAAAAAAAAAAAAAAAAAAAAAAAAAAAAAAGGGAGAATGAATACCCTTGACTTCTCATTCCAATAAAGTTCAAGAAGCTTGGTTATATGACTAGTAAGCTAACTACTATGATCCATTGAGTTCTTGTATTTTCATAGCATTATTGAATTGAAGTTGTTCATAACTATCAATATTTGTGGCGTGATGATTTCAAGTCTCAATAATGCCTACCGATATTACGGTCTTTCTTGACAATCGATCGCTTTGCAAAATAATTTTTTTTTTTGAATGGTTAATTCGGGTTGAGAAGGCTAAGAACTTGATTTGTGTTCAATGTGTTGAAAAAATTTTTTTTTGTGTTGGATTTATTGAATCCCTCTTTTTGATATAATGTTTTGCTTGAGGACAAGCAAAGTTCAAAGTTGGAGGTGGTTTGATAAGGGTCTTTTTATGCATGTTTTATGTGTATATTTGAGTAGTATTCGAGTTATTTTATTGTTAATAAATTTTTGATTGTACATAGTTCATATTACTCAGTGCTTTTATTGATGTAGATTGACCATTTGGGGCTAATTTTGGTGAATTTCGGACCATGGATTCATGTCAAAACATACCGGGAGTTTAAGGATGCAAAAACGCTCGAAATTCCAAGCCAAACGCGTCATTTCGGGGCCTTTTGGTCCAACACGGGCATGTTGGGCAACACGGCCGTGTTCAACTCAAATTTTTGCACAAAACAGGCCGGACACGGCAGGCGTGTTGGACAACATTTGTCGAGGCATTTCTTCATATTTTGTGCAAAGACGGCCTGGCTCATTTCCAACACGGCGTGTCCGGACCTCTTTTTGCAACTTTTCTTTGCGGAATTTGGGGAAAACTCACCAACCAACCCATTTTGGCCACTTTTGTACACTTTTAACACCCTATTTTGCTCCTAACATGTCTCCATGTCCCCTCCTCATCACTTGAATAAAAGAATTCACCAACCAACAAGGAAAATGGAGGCAATTGTTTAACAAAAAGAGAGTACTATCAATGTATTGGTTGCTATAAAAGCCAAGGGTTGAAGTTGGGAGAGTCATTGCATTAGATACTTTTTAAAAAATATTCATTGTATTCATTTCATTAAGTAGAATTGGGATCAAGAGGTCTTGGAAGAGTAAGCTTGAGGCAACATTGGGGAAGAAGGCTTGGAGCAACATCATCAAGTCAATTGAGATTTTGATAAAGATAAGTACACCATGTCTGACAATGTTTACATCTTCTTTGTGTAATTTATTCTTGTGTCAAAAGCATGTGTAGCTAAAACTCCTAGTGTTTGAATGTAATGAACTCTAGAATGGATTTGTGATTAAGGTGTGTATGTTTTTAATAAAATCTTCATATTTTGTGTGATTCACTTATATTATGCTTCGTTCATTCGAATTGATATATGCGCAATATTGATTTGAAGTTTATTTTTCATCCGGAAATCGAGATTCATGGTGAAATAGAACCTATATAAGTGAAAAGAGTTGCATGCAATCCTAGATATAGGACGACATAAATCTTCCGGATTAGGGTCAAACCTAATATGGGAATTCACAAATCGTTATAATCTTTGTCTTGGGGGGTTTTAACTAGAAAGAGATTTCAGTTAATCAACTTGAGATTAGAAGTTTTTCGCCTTGAGAAAGGGTTTAACTTAAATTGGGAATTTCTACGGTCCACAAGACATGAGATTTTATTAAAAGAGGTTGGTTTTTGCTAAGGGCTTACGGTTGTATTTTTAACTTGTCAAATCACAAAAACATTCTAGAGGATTTACATTCAAACACATTTCTATCTCTTGATTTCTTATTTTACAAATCTTCCTTCCATTTTACAATTTATAATTTGTTTTCCTTTTTCATCAAACAAAAACTCTGAAAATTGTTAGATTAAATAACAAAAAGACGGTAATTATTAGTACTTACAATCCTCGTGGGAATGACACTGGTGACAATAATCTATACTATAAAACGATAGGTGCACTTGCCTGGTTTTAAAGGTAGCTTTTGAACCATCGAGAATTCTAAGGGTTCATGATTGGTTAATCGAACCGGTGTTGTACGCCTTGGACCAAGGGGGTTGGGTGTTAGATCGATCGTTGAATACACTTTCTTGATGAAAATGGGATGGAAGGTCATGAACTTTTTGCCTTTCATCACACTTAGGCGACAATTTTTGGATGCAGATGGGACAGCCCGGAGGTCTTTTATTCCTTCTTCTATCTGGACTGGGATTAAACCTTTCATCTCATCTTGCTTGGAGGATTCGCGTTGGATCCCGAGAGCTAATTCCGAGGTATTATTTTGGATTGATAACTGACTGGGTTATTCTATTGCTGACCATATTGGTATTCCGAATAATATCTTTAATACCTATTCCGACATCGCATTTCGGAACTTTTTATGACGGAAATGGCATTTCACCTTCTCATTTGTGGAGGCGTATTTGGATCTGGTCCGGGCGATTGTACGAGTCCCCATCGCCCCTAACTCTAGGGATACTCGTGTTTGGTTGAATTCAGATGATGGTTCGATTACTTCTAAGGCCGCATATGATCACGTGTGCCCTAAGTATCCAGTGGTCAAATGGGGCTCTTGGATTTGGTCGCGGCACATCCCAAAACGGCGATCAGTGGTGGCTTGGAGGGCTATCCACAATCGACTGGCTGTCTTGGATTACGAGCCAATGAGAGTTTCACTGGCCCTTCGGTTTGCGTTCCTTTGTTGTGAATTTGCTGAATTGATTGATCATTTATTTGTCTCATGTGTCTTCGCAGGGGCTCTCTGGCGATGGATTTTTATCTCATTTAACATTCACCAATTTCAGGCCAACGGCTTTAATGAATTCTTGGTACGCCTAATGAATTTTCAATTCAGTGAGCAGGTTACCTTCCTCTGGCGTGTGGCTATCCTTTCATGTATATGGCTCATTTGGCATATCCGAAATGAGATAGTATTTCATAGCAAAATCTGGACAATCGACGATGCGGCAATCCATCTGAAAGTACTCGTTGTAGAATCATCATCATTGGATCAGGGTTGTATGCATAACAACCAACAGGACCTCCTTATCCTACATAGGCTGAAAGTTTCAGGACGCCCAATACAGGCCCCGAAGATTGTGGAGGTTAGCTGGCAAAAACCCCTCCCGGGCTAGATCAAGGTCAACACGGATGGAAGTTCTTCTAGGCACCGGGGAGACTTACTGCTTCAGGGGTTTTCCAAAATTGTAGAGGTTTCTTTCGAGGATGTTTTGTACATCATTGTGGTTTAGGATACGCGTTTGAGGCTGAACTGATGGCTGCAATGTGGGCAATCCAGTATGCTATAGAAAAGGTTGGACACAACTATGGCTGGAGTCGGATTCTATGTATGTGGTGAACTTGCTGGAGATGAGATCCACGGAGGTGCAACCTCGCAATTGGCGTTACACGTTACATCTGCTCGCCCATATGGGTTTTGTGGTCTCACATATATTTTGTGAAGGCAATCGTGTGGCGGATATACTGCGCAAGAAGACAGAGTATGGCACATGGTGGGGCGTCCCACCACAGGACATTATTGATTATATTACTGATGACTATGTTAGCCAATCCACCTATAGGTTTGTTAGTTAGCATGTGCTGCTTCTTCATTTCTCGAACTCTTTTTTCCTTTCAGGGGTTTTCCACAAGAATTTTACCCTGAAAGGTTTTAACGAGGCCCCAACCATTCAACCATTTGGTCGGTTTGTGACCATTTCGCTTTCTTTTTTGACATTGTTTTCAGACTTTCTTTTGGTTACCTGATCAGCCTGTGATATGGAATACTCTATTTTCATTTTTTATATAGATATTCGCATTTATTCAAAAAAGATTACTTGATGACCTATATTATGGTCTCATGTGGGCTCTAATGGGCTCCAAGACATTGAGCTATTATGTGGCAATTTTTCTTTTTATTTTTTTGTTAATTAAAGAATGTCCTAAAGAAAGTTGGGCAATTGACATAAATATCCCACTTTTTGAAGACAATGTCAACCTTTTACACTTTTCGGTACTATTTTATCCAAATTTACGCTCCCGTCTTTTTTTTTACACAACTTTGCGCTCCCGCAAAATTTTCGGACTTTTCTACGTTTTGTTTCAAGATTGTTTCTAACATGTTTCTTCTAATAAAATTTCAGTGAAAAAACAAATTTTGCCCTCGTTAAATAATCCATTTTATAGTCAAAGTCTTATAAAAAAATCAAAAAATATACACATAAAACAACACATATTAAAACCAAATAAATTTAAAATATTATAGAAACAACATGAATAAAAAAACACAATTCAATTTTTGATCCAATGCATGAAAACATAAAAAACATGGAAACAACCATGAAGCAATATAGAAACAAACAAGAAACAATATAGAAAACACCATATGAACAAAGAGTTGAAAATAAGTAAAAAATGTGTTTAAACATCGAAAACTACATGAAAACAACAGAGAAACATTGGAACAATATTAAAACCAGTATGGAAACAACCTAGAAACAACGTAAAAATATTAAAAAAACCACATGAATAAAAAGAGCTTAAAAATAGGTAAAAATTATATTTAATTGAATACTACATGGAAACAAGAAAAAAAGTTATTAGAACAACATTAAAAATATTACAGAACAACACTGAAATAATAGAAACAATGTACAAAATATTACATGAACAAAAAACAGCATAAAAAATAGGTAAGAGTTATTTTGAAACATCAAAACAACAACGAAACAAATTTAAACAAAATCGAAACAACATATATAACATATAAAGCAATACAAGAACAAAAAAACGAAAAAAAATAAAAATAATCAAAACATATGTAGGACCGTAAAAAAAAGAAAAAAGTAGGTACAAAAGAAAAAAAATAGGTACAAAAATAATAGGAGCGTATTTTATGGTATGTTTACCAAAAAGAAGGTATTTTATGTAATTTCCCCAAGAAAGTTTGACCCCAACATCAGTTGTCGCCTTAAAGTCAAAAAGGGCAATTAAATGGTTTAAATCTAGCTAAATTTGGGCTTGTAAAATAGATGTTCGATGGGCTTAAAATATGGTAAATGGAGTCTTAATAAAAGCCTGTAAGTTGTACTTTTATTTATCCAAAAATTGGCTAAATATCTCAATCTAGTTGGTTAAATATCTCAATCTAGTTTCTAAAGAAATTTCATTGTTCTTTATAAATTATAATTATTAGTTTTCATAGAGATATCAAAATCTATTTTTATAATCTATTACCATTTGATACTCGAGAGGAAATTGATTAAATTAGGAAATTTCAACTTATAAAGTATTGTCTGAATTTGATAAATTATTCTTAAACATAAGTGTGGATTTGATGAAATCAACCTCTATAATTAATTATCCATAAAATTATTTCTTGAATTACTTTGTAAAATGTGTTTTTACTTATAGAACAAAATATGCAATCAATTTCGATCAACTAGATAAAATCATAAAATAATATAATTACGGTATAGTTTTAATTTGAATTTTAAATTCCTTGTGGATACAACAACTTGACTAGTGAAGCTATATTAAAACTTGGCAACTGTATACTTGTGGTCAATTAGGTGAGTTATACATCAATAATTATAATAATCATGTATTAAAATTTCGGGGTTCTACGATATATCTATTTTAGGATATAAGAAAAATCCCCCAAAATTATAAAATATTAAAAAAACTATTTGTCTAAAAAAATAATTTTGCAAGTAAAATGCACCATGAATTATCTCTTAATTCAATTACACTCAAAATATAATGCATTTTAATAGTATGTTACATGGAATGCAAAACATAATATATTTTGCAACATTAAATAAACATGTTAAATGCATTTCAATTGATATCAAAATACAAATCTAAATTTATTATTGACTGAATTAGTTTTTAATACATTTATTGTCTAATTATTCAACTAAAGAGGTAAGAGATATCTATTAATTTACCCCTAAATTTCTATAATGTCAGTGCAGTTTATTTTCAAAACCATAGTCGCAACAACATGGTAATGCATTTTTTACTAAATAGTTTAAATCGCGATTTTATTAAAAATCACTATAAATGAGTGTGTTTGGGTGAGGCTCAGGTGGTTTTTGAAAATTTATGATTATCCCTAATCAACACCCATTATGTCATGGATGGACAAAATGTGATATATCCAACTTTAAAAATTTGCAATACAAAGAGTGTCTGATTTACTATGCATACATAAGAATTCATAAAATGTGTGTCGGGATTTTTTTTTTAGGGGTACAGTAGGAGAGGGAATACATCCACTCATGTGAGATCGAACTCGGACCAATTATCCTAAAAATGCAACCTTCTACGACTGAAGTACAAGGTTTATTCGAACACCTTGCAAGTTTTTAATTACATATTTACATGTTTGATTTTATTTTAAGTGGCTATTTTCTTTTTTAACTATTCACATTATAATAAAAAATGTTACACTCTTTGGTGTTGGCTATTTTCTGGTTTGTTAGTGTGTACACACAACTAAAATCATACCCTCATCCAAAACAAACACCATATGGTTGAAATAATTGGTGGGTACTTACACTCTTAGAACTTAGTACTTGATGAATGTTAAAAATGTACAATTGTTTTTTTGCTTTATAATATTATTTTACACTATTAATATTATTAATAGTATAAATTTTTAGTATTATTATATGTTAGAAATAAAATCTAACATCATGATTCTTCACCAGGTTCTTATTTCTGATCAATGTATTGCTCTCAAGGTCCAATTCGCTAATAACATCTTTCATGTAGGTTTGTTCATGTTATTTGCAATCATGTGATTCGTAGACGGCTTTGGTCGGATATTGTTGGGATGGGTATTGATGATATTGTTTTAATGGGGGATTTTAATGCTACTCTCGGCAATCATGAGCGTACAGGACAGGGAGTTGCCTCTCTGGCTTCTTGTCAGGATTTTCGGGACTTCTTTGATAATGCGGGTTTGATGGCTATTCCCATGATTGGTAAATTTTTTATTTGGTGCAGTACGCGTCCTCATCAGACTCTTATTCAAGGTCGACTTGATCGAGGTATTGCCAGTCCACGGTTTGTTAATTATTGGCAGCGGGCTGAAATTTTTGTTCTTCCTCGCACTTGTTCGGACCATCATCCTCTTTTACTATCTTGTGCGACCACTGCTTATAAGGCTCCATCTCCTTTTTGTTTTCAACGTATATGGACTAAACATCTGGGTTTTCAGTCGATTATTGCTTCTTCATGGGATTCGAATTGCGCAGGCTCTAACCCTTTGATTTGCTTGATGATTAAACTGAAGAGGTTGCGCCTAGTGTTACGTTCTTGGAATACTGAGGTCTTTGAGGATGTCAATCGTGAGGTCGATGATAAGTTAGAGAAATTGAGACAGATTCCGTCGGACATTGAGACAATGGGGTATAATGTCGTCCGTAGAGACCAGGAGTGTAACGCCCTAGAATTTCTTTAATAAAATGAACAAGCATACTCCTAATTTTAACGATGAAAAAGGACATGGATAATTTAAAAAATAAAATTTAACTGAGTCAATTATAGCGGAAGCAAAATATTTGATAAATAAAATTCTAACTATCGTCTCATTCTATCAATTTCAAATAAACTGGAAATAAACTAACCATTTAAAAAAAGTAAATAGTTCAACATATTTTTTTAAAATAAAATAAACATTTGTAAATAAATCTTAGGCCTTGTCATATCCACCGCTCTTAGCCAGCGCCATCTCCTTCACCTGAAAAGTTTGCTATATGTGGGGTGAGCGACACAGCTCGGTGGAGTATAAATTGTCCAAGCTAAATACACAGATATCTCACATAGGCATGCAAATACAATCCAATAGGACATAGCATAGATCTTTTGAAAAACCGTAGACATAGACATGGGTAGCACTGCAGGGGTTCCACCTGAGGGATACATCGATCCCGGACTTCTTGAGTCCCTGGCTCATGGGGCCTAAGCAACTGTACTACATATTCATGCAAAATAATCTAAGCATTTAACAAGGACAATAAAGTTTAGAAAACAAACCCCACCTTGAACGTAGCTTTGAAAATTTAGTAGAGCCTAGAAGTGTCGGATGCAAGCACGCCTAATCCTCGCTCGATAAATTTCCTAATCAAGTAGAAAATAATACTAGTTAAAATCCTCGAATATTCTAAACTTAAACTTAAAAATAATAATCTAAAAATCCTAATTTAGGGGCTCAGTGAAAAATAAATATAAAATTTGAGGTTAGAAGGAGGGTTGTTCAAAATTAAAAAAAAAATCGAGTAGAGGCCAATTTTTGAAATATTAAACTCCTGGGGGTAAAATCGATAAGGGCTAGAAATAAAAGGTTGACTCCCTCAAATCCTTAATCCGACACATGCACCACCCCTCTCTTTTTCCTCTCTTTTTTTTTCTTTTTCTTTTTCTTTCTCTTTTTTTTTCCTCTCTTTTTCTTACTCCCAAAATTAGCCACCTGCCCCACTACTCCTCCTTTCTAATTGTTTCTTTCCCTATTTTCTATTTCTATTCACGCCACCAGCATATCATCTTCCTTTCCCCCCTTTTTTTTATTTTTCTAAGGGCGCGATTGGATATACTTTCATTTTGAAAATTTTCATTTTGCTAGAGAATAGTGGTAAAAAATATTTTAGAAGAAAAAAGATGAATTTTGAGATTGTGATTGGATGTGAGATGGAAAAGTAATGATGAAAGTTGATTTGATTTAAGAATAGTAAAATAATAATTGGTAGTTAGAAATGTGTGAGTGAATGAATAGTGAAATTTGTGGGAGAATGTGTAATAATGATTAGTTTTTTGTGAAAAAATGTGTAGATGTGATTGGTGATAGAAAAAATAAGAAAAAGTGAAAGTGAGAGAATAGTATATTTTCTGAAAATTTTCATAAACAATCATATGTTTGGTGTAAAAAATTTCTCTAGCGGAACGAAAATGAATTTTGTTTCTTGTCCAATCGCGGCCTAAATCTCCCTTAACCAATCTTTCACATCTTCTACCTTATTTCTTCCTCTGTTTTTCTACTTATCTAATTCACGCCTATAGCAACATCCCACCCTCTCTCTTTTCTTTCCTTTTTGTTTTTTTTTTCTTCTTCACGTCATCAACGCCCTCTTCTTCTCCCCCCAAATTCCTTTTTTTTTTGTTTTTTCTGTAATTGATGGTAACAGCGGCGACAACCCGGGCAGTACGGCGCGGTGGCACCGCAAGCGGATTCGGGCGGAAATAAGGTCAGTATCGGACTGAATTGGAGAGATACGAGTTGATTTTGGGCTGAATTGGCGGTGGCCAAATTTGGATTTGGGCGATAGAGAATTGAATTTTTGGGTATGTTGGGTTTGGGCGTTCGATGGGTTATGGGTTTCGGTATTCCGGCGACGGCCTCGGGGTAAGGCTTACTGCTGTCGCTCGGTTGGATTATTCTTGGTTCGAGACGTGATTTCTGGTTTTTGGTTGAATTTTAACTTGGCAGTGAGATTCAATTTTTTTGCTCGTGAATGGGGATGATTGAAAATTGAGGCTGATGGGTAATTTGGATGGGAAGAGTAACGTGTATTATTGCAGAATAAAATTAAAGATTACCTTTGCTGGAATGAGAACACGTGAAAAAGAAAATTAATAAGAGGGGATTGTATTTATAGGATTAATTAGGGTTAGGTGTTTTGACCTCACAGGATTTCAAAAAAAAATCTGGTAAAGATATAACAAGATTTGATATATTTGGAAATTTGAAATTGATATCTTGTTATTCTAGAATACTATTGAAATTGGACTTTTTAATGGGATAAAATAATTTGGGCTTGGGTAAATAATCATTTGATTTGATAATTGGGCTTGGATTTATATGAATAATAAATTAGCCCCTAAAAGAATAAACTAACTAAAAATCTAAAATTCACAATTCTTAATAAAAACCCAAAATAATTTCCGGGTATTACATACTATCCCCCTTAAAAATAATTTCGTCCTCGAAATTAACGTACCTAACAAAGATTGAACCTCTAGATGTGATGCTATGATATCATCCTTACGTTCCCAAGTAGCCTCTTCTTGGCTATGACCACTCCATTGCACTTTGATTAACTCAACGTCTCGATTTCTTAACTTGTGCACTTTTCGGTCTAGTACTGCTACTGGTTTCTCCTGGTATGACAATTGCCTATCCAATTCTATGGTCTCATAGATAACAACATGACTCGGATCTGGCATGTACCTCCATAACATAGACACGTGAAAAACATTATGTATTCCCGACATTGCTGGCGGCAAGGCCAATCTATACGCTACTCTCCTAACTCGCTCCAAAATCTCATACGGTCCAACATATCTCGAATTGAGCTTCCCTCTCTTACCAAATCTGATAATTCCCTTCATCGGCGATACTCTCAGAAAAACTTTCTCGCCCACAACAAACTGTAACTCTTTCCTCTTTGGATCGGCATAAGACTTATGTCGATCCTGTGCCACCTTGATTCTTTCTCTTATCCTCTCTATGGCTTCAATTGTTCTTTTGACAATGTCCGGACCCAAAACTTTCTTTTCTCCAACTTCATCCCAATGAATTGGCGATCTACACTTTCTCCCGTATAACGCCTCATATGGTGCCATCCCAATAGTTGACTGATAACTGTTATTATAAGAAAATTCAATTAGTTGCAAGTATCGTTCCCAACCTCCTCCGAAATCCAACATGCAAGCTCTAAGCATGTCCTCCAGCGTCTGTATCGTCCTCTCGGATTGTCCATATGTTTGAGGATGAAATGTCGTACTGAATTGTAATCTCGTCCCCATTGCTCTTTGCAATCCCTTCCAAAAATTTGAAGCAAACCGTGTGTCTCTGTCAGACACAATCGAAACCGGCACCCCGTGTAGCCTCACGATCTCCTCAATGTATAATTGAGCCAACTGTTCCATGCTGAAAGTCATCTTAACCGGCAAAAAGTGTGCAGTCTTCGTCAATCTATCCACGATAACCCATATAGCTTCGTTCCCTCTATTCGACCTTGGTAAACCAGTCACAAAATCCATTGTAACATGCTCCCACTTCCACTCTGGGACCTCAAGTGGTTGTAGCAACCCCGATGGTCGTTGGTGTTCGGCTTTGATTTGTTGACAAGTCAAACACCTCTCCACGAACGATGCAATAGAGCCCTTCATGTTTCTCCACCAAAAAGTATTTCTCAAGTCACGATACATCTTCGTACCTCCCGGATGCACTGTGTAAGGTGTACAATGAGACTCTTCTAAGATTTCCTTTCTTAGGTCCTCGTCCTTTGGTACATAGACTCTCCCTTCATAAGTAAGTGTACCATCCGGTGCTACAGCGAAATCTCTAATGTTTCCAGCTAAAGCTCGCTCCCTCATTTTGCACAAAAGCGTATCCTTCGTTTGTGCCTCCTTGATCCGATTTCTCAAAGTCGGCTCTGCCACCATAGCGGATATGATAGCTTTGGTGTTAGTTGGGGGTACTACCACATCGATTCTCATGTTGACAAAATCTTTAATCAACTGCTCTTGCTCCGTGATCATGCTCGTCAGTTCACCAATGTTCTTCCGACTCAAGGCATCAGCAACCACGTTGGCCTTGCCTGGGTGATAGTGGATAGTACAATCATAATCTTTGACTAACTCCAACCATCTTCGTTGTCTCATGTTCAATTCTTTCTGCGTGAAGAAGTACTTGAAACTCTTGTGATCCGTATAGATATCACATTTTCCTCCGTACAGGTAATGACGCCATATCTCAGAGCGTGTACTACCGCTGCTAACTCCAAGTCATGCGTGGGATAGTTAAGCTCGTGCTGCTTCAATTGTCTCGAGGCATAAGCTATCACCTTCCCCTGTTGCATGAGTACACATCCGAGACCTTGTTTTGACGCATCACTATAAATAACGAACCCTTCCGATCCATTAGGTATCGTCAAAACCGGTGCGGTAACCAATCTCTATTTCAACTCTTGGAAACTGGTTTCGCATTTCTCAGTCCACTGGAATTTCTCTCCCTTTCTCGTCAGTCGGGTCATTGGTCCAGCAATCTTGGCAAAACCCTCAATGAACCGTCTATAATATCCAGCAAGTCCTAAGAAACTGCGTACCTCACTCACGGTCGATGGCGTTTTCCATTCATTTATAGCATCCACTTTGGCTGGGTCCACTTCGGCACCTCGGGCGGTCACTACATGACCCAAAAACACCACTCGTTCCAGCCAAAACTCACACTTCTTAAACTTCGCATACAGTTTCTCTATGCGAAGTATCTCAAGCACAATTCTCAAATGCTCTTCGTGATGTCGTTTATCCTTTGAATAGATCAAGATATCATCGATGAACACAATGACGAATTGATCTAAGTAAGGATGAAACACTCTATTCATCAAGTCCATAAAGACCGCTGGTGCGTTGCTTAACCCAAATGGCATCACAATAAACTCGTAATGTCCATAACGGGTCCTAAACGCTATTTTGGGTATATCCGCTTCTTTGATCTTCAGCTGGTGATACCCTGATCTTAGATCAATCTTCGAGAAAACTCTAGCTCCTCTTAATTGATCAAACAGATCCTCAATGCGGGGTAAGGGGTATTTGTTCTTGATCGTGAGGTTGTTCAACTCTCGATAGTCGATACACATTCTCATCATGCCGTCCTTCTTCTTAACGAACAATATTGGAGCTCCCCAGGGAGACACGCTCGGTCTCACATAACCCTTATCCAGCAATTCTTGTAATTGCACTTTTAGTTCTTGCAACTCCTTAGGTGCCATTCTGTAAGGTGCCTTTGACGTTGGTCTGCTCCCAGCACCAAATCAATCGTGAACTCCACTTGTCGATCTGGTGGCATTCCAGGTAAATCCTCTGGAAAAACATCAGGGTACTCTCGGGCAATCGGGATATCAGCAATTGTTCTCTCTTCAGTCGGGGTAGCCATTACATTCACCAAGAATGCTTGGCATTCTCCTTTCCTTAGCATCTTCACGGCTTTCATTGCTGATATAACTCGTGGCGAAACACCCGACCTAGTCCCATGGAAAGTGAACTTCTCTTTTCCTGGCATATGGAAATCTATTTCCCTCTCGTGACATCGGATGTTTGCGCGGTTCTGACTTAACCAATCCATTCCTAGGATTACGTCAAAGTCCTTCATCTTTATAACGTATGGGTTTACTTCTAGAGTTATTCCCTCTATGTTCAGTTGTACCCCGTTTACTCTATGATTAGCCACTATAGTTTTACCCGATGGTATACTAACCCCCAAAGGTTCCACAGACTCACATATCACATTATTTAATCCCTCAATGAATTTTGCAGATATGAAAGAATGTGTCGCACCAGTATCAAAAAGTACAAGAGCAGGTACATTAAAAACTCGTAACATACCTATCATTGTCTCAGGCTCCTCTTGTGCGTCCTGCTCGGTCATGGCGTACATCCTGGGTTTCCCTCCTGTGGGCCTCTGATCCCATCTGGGCTGACTGGGATATCTCTTACATTCCCAACCCTGATGCCCTGGCTGATGGCATCGGTAACACATATCTTTTCCCAGCAGGCACTCGCCATAATGATATTTCCCACAATTCTGACATTGTGGCTTCGTCTCCTGACCTTGCTGATTAGGAGCACCACTGACTTTTTGTAGTTTGTTGTTATTAACAAACTTCCCAGTGTTAGGACCCTCCCATTTCCTTTTGGGAGCCTCAAAAACCTTTTTACTACCTCCTTCCAATCTCATATTGGAGGCAACCGTTCGAGCTCCTTCCACAACAACAGAAAATATGATGCGTTTCCCGATGCTCACTACCCCACCCAACTCGGGCGCATAAACCAACACAAATCTCTTAGCCTTCTTACCGTCTGTCCGTCAAGTGAATAGCATACCTCGCTAATCAAGTTGAACTTTCGCTCATACTCGAGCACCGTCATCGCCCTTTGTTGTAGGTTTAGGAATTCTCTTTCCTTTTTATCTCTCGTAGGGGATCTGCGGGAAAAATATTACTAATTCCTTGAAACCATCCATTGCATATCACTCTTATTCTTTGGTCGTCGTGATGGTTCGTTGGTGTGAATCCCACCAATGTCGCGCATTTTGTTTGAGCTGATAAATTGCACATGACACCCTTTGTGCGTCAGTGCACTCGATCAATTCAAATATGCCCTCCAGTTCTGCTATCCATTCTTCCACAGTGTGTGGCTCTTCCTGTCCGGTGAGAGTCGGAGGTCTATACTTTAAAAAACTATTCCACCACATGTGAAGTGTTATTTGTGGGAGCCAGGATGGTTCTATTGGTTCAAAGCCCCCTTGAGTTAGACCCTCAACGGTGGCTAGGCGCGCCACTACGTCTCCCAAATTTTCTAGTGTTGAATTTGTGGCAGTCCCGGTTCTAGGAGCTCTAGGATTCATCCTATAACCATGAATATAAAATTAAGTCAATCTCCAATTGGAATATTTTTAAGCTCAATATATATAAACCATAAACGATAACAAGTACTCAAGGTAAATTAAAAAAAATGATTATTCATTAATCTCAATTTTTTAATTTTTTTTATTTTTTTTTTTACATCAAATTCGACGATTAAAGAAACAACTGCTAGTTTGAAAAATTAAAGACATAAACTAAAATACTAGTGAAAGGAAAATATAAAATCCAAACATCATCTACGAAAATAAATAAAATAAAAGCTGGCTAATCAACATCTTCTTCTAGGTCTTCCTCCGGATCTTCCTTGGGCCTTCATCATCACTAGAATCAGGTGGAGGAGCATCATCGTGTTTGTCTTGCTCTTCGGGCCAGAAGTTAGAAATGTCCATTGTGAGTTGTACATGGTCCAACCACCACTGTCGGAAAACCGAAACGAAATTCTCATAGCTAACCCGTGACTGAACTCCCTGGACATCATCTACAATTTGATTGTATATCTCTCTTGCTCTTCGCAGGGGTATCTCCGATAAGGTATTAATAAATCTAAGTATGCCCTGTCGATCAGATACCGAGTGACCGGCATATCTAGCCTCTACCCATAATCCAAACATTGCATTAAGATGCGCCCCAAGGTTATGGTTAGGTTCCCATTGATATTGTTCATATCTCTCTATCCTTGCTCTCCTAGTGGCGCTAACAATATCGGATTTTCGTGTTGTATACCTTCTACGAGCCATCTATATAGCATAAAAATAATTAAATTCTCTAAGTTCTTTCTATTGTCCATAAAGTTCACAATTAACATAATATCTCATTAGTTCAATGGCATTCTATCGTGTTATGCATCCAAGAATTTACTATAGTAGCAATGCATCCAAGAAAATCTTTTTTTAAAAAAAAAAAAATCCGTGACCTTGCATATTTCTTTGACATTTTTCTCTATTACAAAAATAGGAATTGTAAAATTCATTACAACGGTATTAAAAATATTACTTTTATGGCGCCGCACTTGCCTGCTTTATCAATAGCATTTGACAATAATACTTTGAAGCAATATTTCTAAAGTGTTGCATATGAATCTTATGAAATGTAACACTTTTTATAATTGTAACACTTTAAAAAAATAAACGTGTTACAAAATCCTTTTTTTTTTGTAAAAAAACTCCATACCTTGGTATGGAGTTGGCGTAAGCTAAGTTGATTCTTATTACAACGGTGGTGGTTTTATATATATACGTACACTCTTTCCGTTTTATTATAAAAAAATTTTTATATTCTAATTCATTTATCGTATATACACACATATTGAAATTTACAAAATCATATTTTTTTAAAAAGGACACAACAAATTAAAAATATCAAAAATATATAAAATAAATTTTGTTGATAAATAAAATAGGTAAAAATTAAAAATATATAAAAATATAAAATTAATTTACCAACGCTAACAAAAAAAAAATAATAAAGAAAATAACGAAAATACCACCATCAATTTTCATTGGTAATTTTTTTTTTAAAAAGTAAAAAAATATAAAAAAAAGGTTAACAATGAAATTGGTCTCTAGAATTTCTTTAATAAAATGAACAAGCATACTCCTAAAATAATTTTAACAAAAACATAGATGAAAAAGGACATGGATAATCTAAAAAATAAAATTTAACAAAGTGTTACAATCAAAAATTGTGTTGCCAAGAGTGCTTATTAAATAAAGTGATACTTAAAGCAAAATATTTCATAAATAAAATTCTAACTATCGTTACAAAAGATTAACTGATCAATTTCAAATAAAAGTGAAATAAACTAACAATTTAAAAAAAAAAAAAAAGTAAATAGTTCAACATTTTTTTTAAAAATAAAATAAACATTTGTAAATAAATCTTTTAGGCCTTGTCATATCCATCGCTCTTTATGTTGTAGTGGGCATAGTGGTGGTGGATACGTAGACTCATCTCCTTCACATTGAAAAGTTTGTTATATGTGGGACCCGTGAGCGAATTTCTTTAATAAAATGAACAAGCATACTCCTAATTTTAACGATGAAAAAGGAGTATAAATTGTCCAAGCTAAATACATAAATATCTCACATAGGCATTTGAAAAACCGTAAACTAACATTTAAACAAAGGGTAGTTCAACATTTTTTTTTAAAATAAAATAAACCTTTGTAAATAAATCTTTAGGGTTCCACCTTCACACGAAAAGTTTGTTATATGATACATCGAAATACCGGAAAAACCTCTTGAGTCCCTGGCTCATGGGGCCTAAGCAACTGTACTACATATTCATGCAAAATAATCTAAGCATTTAACAAGGACAATAAAGTTTAGAAAATAAACCCCACCTTGAACGTAGCTTTGAAAATTTAGTAGAGCCTAGAAGTGTCGGATGCAAGCACGCCTAATCCTCGCTCGATAAATTGCCTAATCAAGTAGAAAATAATACTAGTTAAAATCCTCGAATATTCTAAACTTAAACTTAAAAATAATAATCTAAAAATCCTAATTTAGGGGCTTAGTGGAAAATAAATATAAAATTTGAGGTTAGAAGGAGGGTTGTTCAAAATTAAAAAAAAAATCGAGTAGAGGCCAATTTTCGAAATATTAAACTCCTAGGGGTAAAATCGATAAGGGCTAGAAATTTGGGTTAAAAGGCTGACTCCCTCAAATCCTTAATCCGACACCTGCACCACCCCTCTCTTTTTCCTCTCTTTTGTTTTCTTTTTCTTTTTCTTTCTCTTTTTTTTCCTCTCTTTTTCTTACTCCCAAAATTAGCCACCTGCCCCACTACTCCTGCTTTCTAATTGTTTGTTTCCCTATTTTCTATTCCTATTCACGCCACCAGCATATCATCTTCCTTTCCCCCCTTTTTTTTTTCTTTTTCTAAATCTCCCTTAACCAATCTTTCACCTCTTCTACCTTATTTCTTCCTCTGTTTTTCTACTTATCTAATTCACGCCTATAGCAACATCCCACCCTCTCTCTTTTCTTTTCTTTTTGTTTTTTTTTTCTTCACGTCATCAACGCCCTCTTCTTCTCCCCCCAAATTCCTTTTTTTTTGTTTTTTCTGTAATTGACGGTAACAGCGGCGACAACCCGGGCAGTACGGCGCGGTGGCACCGCAAGCGGGTTCGGGCGGAAATAAGGTCAGTATCGGACTGAATTGGAGAGATACGAGTTGATTTTGGGTTGAATCGGGGCAAGTCGGGGACCTTCTGGCGGTGGCCAAATTTGGATTTGGGCGACAGAGAATTGAATTTCTGGGTATGTTGGGTTTGGGCGTTCGATGGGTTATGGGTTTCGGTATTCCGGCGACGGCCTCGGGGTAAGGCTTACTGCTGCCGCTCGGTTGGATTATTCTTGGTTCGAGACATGATTTCTGGTTTTTGGTTGAATTTTAACTTGGCAGTGAGATTCAATTTTTTTGCTCGTGAATGGGGATGATTGAAAATTGAGGCTGCTGGGTAATTTGGATGGGAAGAGTAACGTGTATTATTGCAGAATAAAATTAAAGATTACCTTTGCTGAAATGAGAACACGTGAAAAAGAAAATTAATAAGAGGGGATTGTATTTATAGGATTAATTAGGGTTAGGTGTTTTGACCTCACAGGATTTCAAAAAAAAATCTGGTAAAGATATAACAAGATTTGATATATTTGGAAATTTGAAATTGATATCTTGTTATTCTAGAATACTATTGAAATTGGACTTTTTGGGCTAAAATAATTTGGGCTTAGGTAAATAATCATTTGATTAGATAATTGGGCTTGGATTTATATGAATAATAAATTAGCCCCTAAAAGAATAAACTAACTAAAAATCTAAAATTCACAATTCTTAATAAAAACCCAAAATAATTTCCGGGTATTACAAGGAGCTTGAAGCCCAAAACTCTCTAAATTAGGCGCTTCTTCTCCAGTCTGAATTTCTTTGCCAGAAATCTCGGGCTGTTTGGCTGGTGGATGGAGACCGCAACACTTCCTTTTTTCACCGTTGTTGTCAGAATAAGGCCGCTCGGGCTGGTATTCACGGTCTGATGATTAATGATATGCTTTCCACGGATCCGTATGTTATCTGTAGTCACATTATTCATATCTTTGAGGACCTATTCACGACACCTATTGGCCTTATTCATGATTTCTCTCCAATTAATCAAGTTATTAACCTAATGGTGTTGGATTTGGAAAACAACTGCTTAACCTCTTTACCGTCGGATTTAGAGATTCACAATGCGATTTTTGATCTCGGTTTAGACAATTCTTTGGGTCCAGATGGCTTCAATGGATCATTTTATCAGCACTGTTGGGACATTATCTCTACTAATGTCATCATTATTCTGCGTCACTTTTTCCAGTCTGGATCCCTGCCATCTGGACTCAATTCCAGCTTTATGGTTCTCATCCCTAAAAGTAAAGATGCAAATTTTGTGGATAACTTCAGACCCATTTTCATGAGTAATTTTATCTTCAAAGTTATCACAAAGATTCTGGCTACTCGATTTGGCCGCAATGTCTGTCGCATTTTGTCCCTTACATAGTTTGGTTTTATCCTGGCCATCACATTCACAGTTGTCTCTGGTCTCTGAGGGTTTCAACATTTTGCATAATCGGAATGAGAGTAATATGATTCTAAAAATCGATATACGTAAGGCTTTTGACACTCTTAATTGGGATTTTCTTTTATATGTGATGCGTAGATTTGGTTTTTCGGAGAAGTTCGTTGATTGGATTTTAGTGATTTTAAAATCGGCCCGTATCTCGATTCTTCTTAATGGATCTCCGGTTGGGTATTTTGCTTGCACGAGAGGGGTTTGTCAGGGTGATCCCCTTTCACCTCTTCTCTTTTGCATTGTCGAAGAAGTCCTGGGGAAACTTATCTCTCGGTTAGTGTCATCCCATCTTCTAATGCCTTTTTGGCTCCACATAATATTATTTTTCCATCTACCATGTTGTATGCGGATGATATTGTGATCCTTTGTGCGGCTACCTCTACTAATGCGCGTCATATCTTCGATGCTCTTCGTTATTATGCCTCTCTTTTGGGCCAGGTGTTCAACCCCACTAAACCGAAGGCTTTTTTGGTACTCGGGTTTCACAGCATATTAGAAACCACATTCAGACAATTATGGGCTTGTCTGTTGGTTCTTTTCCAACTACATATCTTAGGGTACCCATCTTCAAGTGTGCTCCTAAGCATGGTGTTTTGCAGCCTTTGTTTGAAAAAACTATGGTTAAATTTAAATGATGGAAAGATTCTTCTCTTTCATTGGTGGGTCGTGTTTGTTTGGTTAACTCCGTCATTGCTAACTCCTTGGTTCACAACATGCTTATCTATAAATGACCTATTTCCATGCTTAAGCAGTTAGAGAAGGCTATGCGTAATTTTATTTGGTCTGGTGACGTTAATCAGAAGAGGTATGTTGTGTTAATTGGGCTCGCTGTTGCACTCCTAAGAATGAAGGGGGTCTTGGATTTCGAGTCCTCATTACTGCAAACCAGGCTTTTATTATGAAAATGGGGTGAAAAGTTCTTACATCAGATTCCGTGGTATTTGCTACTCTTCGTCGGCATTTTTTGCTGGCTAACGATTCTATCAGGCACTCTTTCTTGCCTTCGTTAATATGGGTGGGGTTGCGGCCAATGGTGGAGGATTGCCTGACTGATTCGAGATGGATCCCGAGGGCGCACTCTTCTATTAACTTTTGGACAGACAATTGGCTTGGGTACATCATTGCAGATAAGATTGGTATTCCTCACGAGTTTTGGGTTAACTTTCAGAACCCTATTTCGGATTTCTTTTTTGATAACAAATGGCATCTTACTATGTCGTTTGTGGAGGCTTACTTGGATATTATTCGGGATATTGTCTGCTACCCGATTACTCCAGACTCTTTGGATAAAAGGGTGTGAACTCGCTCTATGGATCGGACAGTTTCTTCTAAATCAGCTTATGCCTTTTTACGATCGTCCTTTCCCACTGTTAAATGGGGAGCTTGGATCTGCTCCCCCTACATCCCCAAAAAGCGCACGGTCGTGGGTCCCGTCTACATGGACATCCGCCAACACAGAGGATTTATCGGTCCTACTGCTTGTGGCCTCTGTTATTCTCATTTGGAATCGATTGATCACCTTTTTGTTTCTTGTGGTTTTGCAGGAGCTCTCTAGGATTGGATTGCTGCATTATTTGCTGTGGCTTTTCACAACGTCAATAGCTTCAATGAATTTCTAGTTCATTTAATGGAATTTCACTTCAGTGAGCAGATTGCTTTTCTCTGGAAGGTGGTGATCATTTCCTGCATTTTGCTTATATGGCACATGCGGAATGACGTTGTATTTAATGACAAGAATTGGACTACTGATGTGACTCTTATTCAGTTGCGAGCGAAGATTATATAGTCTGCTTATTTAGACAATGGGTTTATGCAGAATACCCAGGAGGATTTACTTTGTCTCCATAAGCTGAAAATCCAGGGCGTCGTCCGCCTAAGGCCCCTCGCATTATCCCTGTGCCTTGGTCTTTACCCCTCCCTGGCTGGATTAAAGTCAATACAGATGGATGATCAATAGGAGCTCCAGGGCGTATTACGGCTGCGGCATTTTACCGTACATATCGAGGTTTTTATCGTGGTTGTTTTGTGGAGCATTGTGGAACGGACTATGCATTTGAGGCCGAATTAGTTGCGGCTATGAGCGCCATTACATATGCTTTTCATAAGGGCTGGACTAATCTTTGGTTGGAGTCTGACTCTACATATGTTGTGGATCTTTTTCAATCTCGGGCTGGTTCCATTCTATGGCGTTTGCTTGGTCAATGGTGCTACACTCTCTTTATGATTTCCCAGCTAAATTTTGTGGCTTCTCACATCTATCGGGAAGGTAACCTTGTGGCGAATCAGATCAACAAACTCACGTGTGATTCTACTTGGTGGGACGTCCCCCCGGTGAATATTATCTCCCTGCTCACGGATGACTATGTTGGACGAGTTCAGTATATATTTGTTAGATAATGTTGAGATCTGTGCTTATGTTTTGGTTGTATGGCTTTCATTTTCTCGCCGGGGTACTCTTTTCCTACTAAAGGTTTTCCCCACAAGGGTGGGTTTTACCTTGGTAGGTTTTAACGAGGCCCCAAACATTGCGCTATCTAGTCGACTTGTGACTAGGACCTTTCTTTTCTTTTATTATAATTTCGATCTTATTTAAAAAAATATGTTAGAAATAAAATAGGAAATCAATACAAAATTGTATTAGGATGTATTTTTAGTGTTGTTCGACTGTGATTTTGGGATAATGCTTTTCAATGGCGATATGATTTTGGGATAATGCTTGAATATATGGATTCACAATCTATTCTTTTACAAACTTTCAGAGATATTGAAACCTAAATCAGAGTTTGGAATGATATTTTCTTGGATTAAAAGTGCATCACAATTTGAAGCTTGAAGAGGCTCATTTACTTTCTTGACTTGGACAAGGTTCGTATTTTAGGCATAACGCGAAGACCCCAAGTCCATTTGAGCTAAGATTGTAACTGAAAATCCACAACACATAGGGCTACAACATTTCTTTAGAACACAAAGTCAAATTCAGTAGGGATGTATTTTTAAAAATCAAACAAGCTGCTACAATGATAATCCCGCACGCCAACTACTCCTCATTAATTCTACCATATCTAGTTCAATAGTGGTTGGAATTCAATCAAATCAGTTGGAGAAGACAACCGGTACATGGAAGAATGGAGTTTTTAAATAAAATCATGATGGTTCATCAAAAATCTTGGACAAATATATCAGCCAAAGAAGGTGGTAGAGCTGGTGTGAAATTTTAAGATTTTCTCATTTGTATTAAAATAAGAAAAAAAATCCAAAAGGATTTTGTGTTTCCTATAAATAGAGGTTATATAAACTTTACAAAATTTTACACTTTGCATAAAATTCGGTTTTACCCTGGTTTCGGAAAGTTAGTTTGTAGTTTACACTCTAAACTTTAAAGTTGTTACACTTTGCAACCCGAACGATAAATTTCATTGCATTTTCTTTGATTACTCCCAAAGGTCTTGCGATCCTTCGAAAATGGTATCGAGCCTAGGTTTATTAAGAACTTTGAGTTAAATTTATTATATTTATGTAATTAACAATTGGTGAGGAGAAATTACTCCGAGAATATGGATCCTGACCGATGTCCGAGATGTACCCTTACAGGACATATCGTCAAATATTGACGATGTATGCACAAGAACACCTTGACCAGGTTTCATATTGGGAATACCAACATGAAGAAAAGGAAACGTATTGATTTTGGGGCGGTACCTATTTACACCAAAAGGGGAAACCAACCGAAGTTATACGAAAGATGACCGATGAGGAGAAGCTCATTGCTCTAATAAAAGGAAAATCCATCAAAAATTAAAAAGATGGATATGGAAAAAATGAATCTTAAAGATCTACACGACTGGCGAAATCCTTGGCGGGATTAGGTATTGTAGATTTAAAGATGAATGCGGTGAGAATCGGCTTTGGTTACCTATGATCCACAAGGTAGACCAATTCCTCCACCACCGCCACCGATTAATCCTAACGTCAAAGAAAGTGCGGGTTCACATCATGGAGCTCGGGGCGACGAGAGGATGCCACATGTCTTGGGGATTTCACGACCGGAGTGATCCACTTTCGGGAACAGGAGGTCGAAACCTCTTGCGGGAACTGGACAAACCTACCGGAAGGCCGAATGTATATCGGCGCCTTATGGAAGATCGCACCTCGACCCAATACATCCGTATGGGTTGATGTTAAATCTGGACATCCCGATTTTAAAAACAGAGAAGTTCTCATTGATGAATGGGCTTGACCATGAGAATTTCAGCGAGAACCCTCGATCTTACAAAGGATTCATTCATTTTACTCCTTGAAATGAGTCTTGAAGGATCGGTGAAGATTGCTGGGATATGACTGATGCTAGTACGAAGAGTTCGGTCACCTCGGGGGAATCACTTAAAGGAATTGTCGATGGTATGGCAAAACTATTCAAAATCCAATTCATCGGCACAGGATATTTCGAGGGATTAGAGGATGAAAAAAGAAAGAAATATAAACAAGCCCTCTATAGCCTTGAGTTCTTGGATATTTGTCATATTGACGAATATATCAAGTTGTTCACCGAATCCGGTGGAAATCCAAGATTGAGGAAAAGAAGTCGCATGACTATTCTTTGCCAAGATTCCGAGTCCCTAGAGAGAAATGCTTATCGGGAATACGGGGTGGAGTCAAGAGAAATCGTGGCGAGAAAAATGTCTTTTCTAAAGGCCAAGTTATCTCGAATGGTGCTATCAAGCGACTCTGCACAGAATTACAAGAGATTAAGAGGAATTAACAAAGCGGTTCCTCATGTTGCGTGGATAATGATATCCCAACATTGTGGGAGGTCAACCAAGGCGGCACAAGAAGAAGAAGGAGAGAAGCCATCCATACGGCCCGGAAGCAACAACAAAAGAAGCGGTCTTCATGGAGACCTAGAAGGTTCCTGGTCAAAACAAAAGGCCCGAAGTTATAAATCGGGGCAAAGACTAGCACCAAGCGGGAGTAGAGCCTCATCATCGGGTTCTAATCAAGCAAATACCAGCCCAAAATCCGGGAGAAGAACTTTCGGGCGTGCTCACACTAGAGCTAATGAAAGTTTCAAAGACTGTAATTCTTTGGACATGTGGAGCAAGAGGGCATACCTCAACGGATTGCCCGGACAAAAAAAACGAGGAATTAGGCAGTTCGAGGCCACACCGAGAAATCGAAGAAGGCTGTTTATTATCGGGATTTAATACGGTGTATCAATTTGAGGATATTCCCTCGGATGAGAGCATCTCGTGAAGAAGAGATCTATTCGACGATGGAAGTGACTCCATTTCGGAATCGAGTGAAGAAGAAATTCTTGAAAGAAAGCGATCGGGGAGGATATGTCGGGATTCCTCTCTCACGACGGTTTCTCATAAAACCCTTATGAGAATCATGAAGGAAGATCCAAAGCTTCAAGTCTATGATGGATTTACAATTGGAGCTATGGAAAAAGCATTGGATAAGATTGGGTTTCGTAGAAAAACACCAAATTATTCACGGGGTAACAAGCGGAGAACTTGCCATTCGATGGAGTTTACCGGTAACTCGATCGAGATGCAATTGGTCCCTATTAGAGAAATACGGAGATCAAAAGCGAGTTAAAAGAGAAGTTGCAAATACACTCTCATGGATTCACATTGGAGCCATAAGAATCATTATTAAGGCAACATTCAAGGAAGGAATAGATTCGCCACTCAATCTTGCTATTTTTGACAAGCGAATCTCACATCTCAGGATTCATGCCTTGGAGAGGTTCTGAGGAAATTTGTATGCGGGGAAATTAGCATTTAATGTCTATCCTAGAATTGCATACAATTTGGGAGATCGAGACTTGATAGGGTCCTAACCCTTCATCAAGATTTCAAAAGAGTCGATTTGATGAAAGAAGGAAACAGACCTTACTCGATCACATACAAGATTTCCTATGCTCTCTCGAATACCCATCATTCAAGTATTCTTGAGAAAGGAATTTATTGAAGTCCCAAGAATCTTTGAGGACTTTGCGGTGGTGTTACGAGAAATCATTGAATCTCCAACTATTAAGGAGATTGATATGATAATTCAAGATCAACCAGTCTTCAACAAAAGTCGGAGTCTCGAGTTGAGCACAGAAGGATGTCTTTCGGCAAAAGACGAAATGGTGAGTAGCAAATAGTTGGGAAGAAAGGAGACCAAGTGCGATTCAGCGCATCCCGATGTTTTTAAAACAATGCAGGAGAGCCGAAATGTCCGAAGATGGCGAGAGGTTGAAGTAATATTCGACATCACTCAAAAGGATAATATTTTTCCTTGTGATGTTCTATATTATCTCCAACAACCAATCGTTGGAAGGTATCAAGGAAGCCGAAGATAGGAGAAATTGAGCTTACTATCACGGAGTTGCGGGAAAGATCCCGAACAATTAATACTTTGGGAATTGAATTTCTTGAGGAACATAAACCTTGGGAAAGATTACAAGACGGAATGGAGTTCACGGTGGCTAATAAAAGATATAGAATCGAGATGACCACTAGTCCATTCTCCATATACATTTCTATTGGAATGTTATATCTCAATACAAGGCAGTATTTCGCCGCCTATATTGATTCGGGAATGGAATATGTACTTTGCAAAGCGGATGTTTTTCCTAGAGAAATAGGAGAAGATTTACCACTATTGCGGAAGAGATTTCTCTAAAAGGATTCTTATCCTTAACAGGGGAATTAAACAAGCGAAATAATGATTGGAGGAGCGGGCGGTACCCATGGTACAAAGTAAAGACGCCACCAATCTATTTCCATGATACAGTGCGAGATATTTTGCTAGGAAACAATTTCCTACAAACATTCAAGCGATTCACACAAGAGAACGAGAAGACTTATTTTCACAACCTTATGTGATCATAAGATTATTGTCCAGAGATCGCTGAGGAAGCATTTTATAGAAAAATGCCCATTAATTTCCTCGACAAGCGTGGTGATGAAGCCAAACTTCGCAATCCAAAAATGGCGGATCGAAGGAAATTTGGTGAAGCTTTATTATCATATAGACAATTTGGTTCAATCCGGAAGGATCGGAAGATATGGGATAATAACTTGTATTCATTCGGAGTACAAGGAGAAGAACGAGTTACTCCGAAGCCATTGCGAGAATTATGGATGAGTCTAATGGAGAATCCACAGAGTGATGTAACCATAGAGGAACAAATATCACTCGAGGATATCAAGAAGAAGATCCAAAGGAATTACAATGAAGATCCTTTGGCTTGGTGGGATAAGAACGAGCTTAAAGCTTCCTTAAAGGTTAAACCTGGAAAGGAGTACGAGTTCGTAAGATTCAAACCAATCTTATGAACCAGGAGGATCGTGAGGATATCTCAAGATACTTAAGGAACATCTTGACCTTAAGTTAATTTCACCAGAGTTTCTCCATACAGGCCGATCCGGGGTTCTTAGTCGAAAACCATGGAGAAATCAAAAGAGGAAAGCCAAGACTTGTTATTAATTACAAAGGGATTAATAACATTTTAGGATAGAGTTCGGATACTATATCCCAAGTAGAGAACATTTGGTTAAGCGTATCAAAGGTGCCAAGATATTCTCAAAGTTCGATTGCAAGTCCGGATTCTACCAGTTAAGATGGAGGAAGAAAGTAAGAAGTTTACTGACTTTGTCTACACCACAGGGGACACTATATTTGGAGCGTGATGCCTATGGGATTGGCTAACGCACCCCGGATATATATCAAAGAAAGATGGATAATCTTTTTAAAGATTATTTCGATTTCATGTTCGTTTATATCGACGACATTCTAATCGCATCAAAGAACATGAAAGAGCATCTCAAACATTTGGAAATATTTTCAGATGTTTGTCACAAAGAAGGATTAGTGCTTTCGGAAAAGAAGGCGTAATCGCAACAAGACAGATTGAATTCCTCGGAATTGAAATCGATGAATCGGAATTATTCTACTGAATCATATTGTGGAAAAGATACGAGGATTTCGGATACACTAAAAGACAAGAAGCGACTTGAGTTTTAAGGGAGTTGTTAATTTTCTTTGGAATGTTTATTAACAATCTAGCATACTACGAGAAGGTGTTTAGCCCATTACTTAAAAAAGATGCGATATTCAAATGGGAAGATGAACATCAAGAAGGAATAAAGCAACTTAAAGAAGTTTGTAAAAAGCTTCCAAAACTTGCGATTCCCAAGACGAGGATGAACTGGTTCTTTATACGGATGCTGATGATTGGTGGGCGGCGGTTCTTACGAAAGTCACACCAAACGAAGAAGTGCCATGCGAATCTGCGGTGGTTTATTCACCCTTAGTGAAGCAACTCGGTGGCACATTAACGAAAAAAATTCTTTGCGATCGAAAAGGCTTTTAAAAAATGGCCTCTATTTTTACTTGGCTAAAAAGTTTACTTTAAAAATTGATAATTCAAGTGTCAAGGCTTTTCGAAAAACAAAATTGAATCAAAACCGAGAAAAGGCTCGATTACTTAGATGGCAAGTTTGAATGTCAATATTATGATTATGATATTGTCATTATAAAATCTCATGAAAATATTCTTGCGATTTCTTGACACGAGATGGAAGGACGCGGCGTTCTTGGCGAGAGGTCCTTAAACGAGTAAGACATCTCGGGAAAACCTGGAGAGTCTAGAACGAGATTTTGGGACGTTATGTCTCAATGCGAGAAGTTCTTTGGGCGACTTCAACAGTGACCAGAAATCCATTTCTAGTCAAATACGAGCATGCCGGTTCGCTCAAGGACAATTGTTCTTAGCGGCGCAAGGGCCTCTCTTCCAGGCCGCATCTCCTACGGTGCAAAAAAGGGGCCGAGAGAGTACGGGGCTCTAACCCGGAGGTTATGGATTCAAGTACCATAATCACAAGTGTTGCGGGTGATGCATCCCCCGAGGTGTACAAATCGTAACGAATGTTGAAGCTCCGGTGTCACAACCCGAGTCTTCAAGTCAACCCAAAGACCTGCGGGGTAAAAGAGGGAGAGTTGAATCTTAGGCCACGAGGCAGGCAAATCTAAGGTTCAAATCGACGAGAATAAGATTTCTCCTATGCGGGTATATCGGCAATGGGAGAAACTAGTTACAAGACAAGGTATTAACCCGGAAAAAACAATGGTTGATATCTCGGAAAGTATCCCGAGTTTGGATGAAACCAGGAAGTCATCCAAATGAAGTACATGAATGGTATACTTTTGGAGCTTTAGCTTCAATCTATACCGTGTCACCAGGGATTCCCGAAATTTCAAAATTACCGAAATGGATTGGGGGAAGCGATTTGAGACTGGGCGATAATCCACACTTGGCTAGAGGGGATATTTTGGAACTGTATTTTATCATCACTCTGAACCAAAGAAAGAAAGGCTTTAATGAAGCTTTTCATTTCATCAAGCTAAGAAGATCGATGGAAATGCTTTAAAATACATTAAAGCGGCTTCAGGAAGAAGGACCGGTGTTAGTAGGAGCATTTTCTGAAAACGAAGCTTCTACCATTTGGCATGGGGTCTTTGGGTTTGTCTAATCGAAATGGACAAAGTCAAATATCCATTTAAGTTCTTCCGTCGGCGAATGGATCTTTCCTTTTGAATTCGATGACTGGATCAACTACGAGGATTTGCGGAGGAACTCTTCGAGACCAAAAGGAGAATTCTGCAGGAAAACAAGATTCCGGTGAGCAAAGAAACTTACCGGAAATTCTGTAACATGGCGCATGTTGGCCGTTGGATAGACCGGATCTCATCAAGCATGCCCCGAAACGAGAAGGAACCGAGTTTGGGAAAGGTTTCCTACCCAAACCCGACCGACAGGACCATACAACCGGAAGGACAAGGGCCCTCAAGACGCGTTTTCCTCGGGGACCACGCACTAACTTTTTAAAAGATTCCCGACAACCATCACATGGGCCGAGTCACGCGGAAAAAGAAGGAAGGCAAATTGGCGAGCAATAATTCGGGAGTATGACGTAAAAGGTGGCGTCTTACATCTCAACAAGATTTGAAGTCCGAATTTCAAGTCCGGACTTACCTCTATAAATTGCGGGGATTTGAAGGAAGGCGAGGACATCGAAAATTCTCCTTAGTTTTCTTACAATAAAATCTGAGTGAAAAATTGTAATATTTTGAGTGTTTTAGTTTTTAAGTTTTTATGTATTTTCGTGTTCAAGCCTCATACATGAGAGGCTAAACAAGTATTCTCCTCCCAAAAGGAGATTACTAATGTAATAAATTTTTCTTTAAGTTCTTAATAAAATAAAGGCCGTTTGTTCAACATGTGTTCATAATGTACTATTGATCAATCCCCTTTGAAGAATTACTTTTACGCCTTGGGTAGGAAAGCGAACCAAGAAATTTGTCGAGCGATTTACGGAAAGGAGTCGGATAACTTGCGATCATCTTCCCGAGGTGAGGTTGAGCAGTGAGGAGCCGTTCGTCAAGCGATCTGGGGGCAATAATTTTCCGATCGGTGGCTTTGCGAACCACTTAACCCTGTCTTTGTTTGGTCAAAAGAGGTATGAATTTTAAGGGATTTATTAATTTTACGGAAGCATGTTGGGCCTGATATGGTCGTAATGGACTATTTTCATTTTCGATCTAAAGACCCAATTTGTATACGGATAAATACTTGAAATAAGATCTTGATTGAAGTAGGTCTTGTTGAGTTTATAGTGGAAACCCGACATGATCCATTTAAAACCTCCGAATAGAGACTGGATCTAAGTAGGTGTAACAATGCCACGAACAAAACAAATTTACGAAAAATCGGGTTCTTATTTCTAAAAATCCGAAAAACAAATTGATTAGGGAGTGAAAACCTTTTGATTATTGTATAATGCAATATATTTATCCTTATGGAGCAATTTGCCACAAATTAGAGTTTAAAGGGATAACTAAAACTATTGTTATTAAAGAATAAAATCCTAGGGGCAAAATGGTCCAAAAGTTGCAAAGAGTAATTATTTTCGTAGTTCGGGATGCAAAAGGTTAAAAATAAAAGTCTAGGTTGTGAAGTATAAAAAGGGGTAAAGTTGAGGTGGTTAAAAATAATTATCTCTATAAACATTTACCAAAGAACAAGTTTGTGTAAAGAAAGTTAGAGTTTAAGGATCAAAAGAAAGTTTTATTGTTGTTTTCCTATATTATAGTAGGTTTTCTAGTATTTTATAAAATGTTTTCTTTCGTTTTCCTTCAATATTTTGTTTTCTCTACTTTCTTCATGTCTTTATAAGTTTATTTTGTTGAGGCAATATGGTGAAACTCTTGATGGAGAAAAATGAATGATTGTAGATTCACATTAAATTCTATTGTTTTGTATCATCAATTTATTTTTAGCTTATACCCTTCTTATTTAGTGGTGTTTCTTGATTTATGTATATCTATTGGCACAACAACTACTTGGTCCTATTTAATTAAATGTCTGGTTTTATTTCAACTGACTACGAATATGGATCCTTGATTTGTTGTGGACAAGAGAATGCATAAATACTTGATTTATTGGTGTTATAAGATAATTTATAATTGATAATACAACATGTTCGCCTTATTGCATTATTTATATTTATAATATCTTCCCATTGGAACCTTGTGAGGCCCCAGATTTTTATACCACAAGATAACACGATTTCACATATATATTCTCGATATAATATTTTATCATTCTAGATCAGTGTGCTTACATACATAATTTATTCTTATATTCTATTTTCATCTTGATTTAGTAAAAAGTGTTATTTAAAAATCATTTCTTTAGTATCTGAAAAACAAAACTCTCGTCGCCATATTTTTTTAAATAATGACGACACTTGTATTTAATAATTTTCATCAAGCTACTATTGCACAATAAATCAAAACGATTTCTATTTTGATAAACTTAGTATTATTGTGCAAAACTACTATTTTTTATTTAAACAAACTACTTCTCATTTTTTTTAAGATTTTGAAATAAAAATATAAATTGAAAATATTCTATACGATAAACTTAATATCTTTACTCAAAATCTATTATCCTGGTTTATCAATCTTGTAATATAAAATTTTATAATTCTTAGCATATTATAATAGTGCTTAAAACTATTTTAAAGAAATATGATTTCGTCCCCTACGAACAAACTTTTTCATCTTTGTGATATTTGGAAACTATCTACTACTAAATTAGTATTTTAAGAATACAAAACTTTTGTCTTGAAAGCTCATTTAGTACAAAATTTTTATTTTCAAAAGAATAGTACTTTAGATTTATTCTATAAAAATCTAATTATTTTATTGAAAATAATAAAGTCTCATTTTTTTATTTTGTTGAGTTACTTACTACTTCATTAAACTAGTAGATACACCTTATAACATAGATAATTCATTACATAAGTGATATATATAGCCTATAGAATAAGGAGCTTGACTTATGATAAGTGATTATGGAAGTGATAAGTGATTGTGGGATTGATAAGTGATTTTTGGACTTGACACAAATTATCACCAATTTGGACAAAATGGAAGCCTCAAATTGTTTATAATTTCTTAAAATCCCACTCAAGAAAACATTCTTTCAAAAATTTCCCAACAACCCATACTTCTCCCATTTCCCACAAGATTCCCATTAAACTAATCTTAACCTCATACCTTTGACCCACTCTTGTCTCCCATGCAAATGACAATTTGCAAGACTTCAAAAAAATTCTCCTCCCTCCCTCTCTATTGTTTTCGGCCATATGCATGATTAGGGGAAGGATTAATTTCATTTTTCCATTATACCGCTCCTTGAAACTCTCCCAACTTTCTCGACTCTCCAACACTCTCACTATTCTTCAATACTTAGACAAAACTCAAGAAACCTTCCCTATTTTTTCCTAAAATTCGAACCACAATTGAGCAAGGTAAGGAAAATTTGTTCTTTCATCTTCATCTTGTCTTCTTGAGACATTTAAGCCTATCTCCTTCCTCTACTAACTTAGTGAATTTTTCTCTTTTGAGGTACACTTATAAGCTCACATCTTGAAGAACTTGAGGAAAACAAGAAGTTGGTCAGTAGCTTGAAGTGGACCTTCAAGTCATTTCTAGAATCAAGACTAGGTAAAAATTGTGATTTAGTACTACATTTTTCTTCTCTTTTGATTTCAAATTTTGACACCAAAATATAGTTTTAGTGTGGAATTAGGGGCTGACCTTGGAAGCTTGAACCAAAGGTGTTAAGGTGTTAAGAAAATACTCTATTTTAGGCTCAACTTGCAAAACTACACAAGGTAAGTGTAGATGTCTTGACCTTTACTCTAATATCTTCCTTCTTATCTTAAATCCTTCAAATCCTAACTCCAAATTCTTGAAAATTTGATACTTAGGGGCTGCCTTGAGGTGTTGTGGTCGAAACTCCAAGAGGTAGAAAGAAAGTGTCAATTCTAGACTCACCAAAAAGACTACCAAAGGTGAGTGGAAAATTCTTTAGAAAAACTTAAATAATTTGTAAAATTGCATGTAGTAATTTGAAATTTGCATTATATATATAAATATGTATTGCATGTGTATTTCAAGTATATGTGTCCAACAATTTCATAAAAATATGCTTGATGTTCCAATTTTGCAAAAATAGGTGCATGCATGTACAAATCTATGAAATTATTGATGAATTCTTGAATGATATGTTAATGCATTCCTATGTACTTGAAATTTCATGTTTTATTTGCTTCATATTCTGTAAAACTTGAAAATATATGAAAAATTGCACTATTGGACCTTATATGCAAAAATGGCAAAATTAGAGGACTAAATTGCAAGATTTTAAAAACTATGGGATGGCTCTATAAAATTTCAAAAATGGGACTGTACTAGATTTAAAACAATAGCAAAATTTTAAAGATTTTGAGATAATAAAAACCAAGCTTGGAATTTTGAAAGTTTAAGGGCTAAAAATGAGATTTTCAAACTGTGCAAGGACTTTTATGTAAAATTCAAAAATTTTAACTTGTGTTTACTGAAAATCTAATATTTTTAATAAATTCCAAAAATCAAAATATTTTGAGTAAAGAAAACCAATTCTTAAAGTTTTGAGGACTAAATTATAAAATATCAAACTCAAGGGCCAAAAAACAAAAATTCCAGGATTAATACAACCCATGTACCTGGAAAAAATCACTTAATTTTAATTTATAATATTTTGAACCCATGGTTCAAATTTCATGACAATTAGACCCCAAATAAGCCTTAAGGGTATAAACTCAAAAATTAGACTAGAAATAGAATTTTCAAAAGCTAAGGGACTTAAACTCAGACTTTTTAAAACCTGATTTTGTCCCAATAATCCCCTATTATAAGTGATATTTTAAAATTGGAATCACATCAAGAGACCTTCCGGTTTGTGAGATCCAAATATTTTAAGTTTGGGGCCAAAAATGACAATTTTAACAAAAAGGGGACCAAATTGGACTTTCTCAAAAAATAGACCCCAAAATATTAGAAACACTGATTCTATGGACAATTTGGAGAATTTAGGAACTAACCTTACCTTTTTCCGAGGTCGAGACCAAAACTTATTCTATTTCAAAACCGATAAAGACTAGTTTTTCCAAAACGGGGCTACTTATAAAAAATTTCTTTTATCAAGGACCTCAAATTAATTATTTTCCTTGTTACAACCCTGAAAATTTACTGACTTATATTTAATTATGTAATTTTTAGTTTTCTTAAAAATTCTCGTACCTTAACGAACTCCTTACCGAATTTTACGCATTACGCGTGGCGACTTCCTCACCTTATAACCATTTGAACTTTCAATGAGGTTTGAAACCTCACGTATAATATATCGAATCCATCAAATCAATCGAAGCATCTTTATTCTCCCGATAATTAGCTTTATTTAATATATTTATACAAATCAATATTAACAAACACTCGCATATATAATTTTAACGCACTTACACGTGTATTGCTTTTGCATGATTCGCATATTATATTTGACTACCTTGTTGACATATTATAACTCTCACAACCTACTTGCTTGAGTCAATTGTAAGTCCAAGCGCTACGATAATCTAGAGGGGGTGAATAGATTATCTCCATCTTTTTCGATTTTACCCTCTTTTTTGAACCGAAAGCTCAAAGACAATAATTAAGGTGCGGAATGTAAACAACACACGTCGATTTAAAGAGGTTCAACCCACCTAGGGCCTAATCCTCTACCACCCCAAAGATATCCGGGATGGATTTCAAAAAGAAAAAGATTTTATTAATTACCAAAATTAATACAACACCAACTTACAACAACACCTTGAAGAGCACCACACTCTTCTTCAACACCACCTTTGGAGATTACCACAATCTCCTTTGAAGATTACCACAATCTCTAACGGCACCTTGTGAAGATTACCACAATCTTCAACCTTGAAGAATACCAAATTCTTCAACACCTCAACAAGAAGATTACCACAATCTTCTCACACCTAACACCTAGATCATCCAAGTGTGTTCTTACCACAAGAACACTCACAAGGATATCTTGTGTTGAATGATTGCCCAAAAATCCGAGATTACAACTCGATAATGAATTATACAATTGAGTGCAAGTGGAATCAAGAATAGCCTAGACCTCAAGGATGTGAAAGTGAATAGCTAGGCAAATTACAACAAGAAATAAGACAATGTAAGAACAAGTGTATTCTTGAGTGTATCTTGTTGTGTTGTAGTTTTCTCTCTTGTGTTGTGCTTCAAATCTTCATCTATTTATAGAAGATGTCTTGTACATGATAGGCTCCTCTTGGAGACATAAATTCTGTAAAAATTGCAAGACAATTGAAGAAAAGAGTCATTAGAAATCAATCCCACATTAAGGAAAAACTGTCTGCGCTACAACGGTTAGAATTTTCTTTGTCAAAACTTAGGGGCGACGTCGCATACGAAATAGAGTTTGAAATAAACGTATCACAAATTTACACAGACGACGGCCGACGACACCTCGACCGGTCGACGTCCCACCCCAACCGTCGACCATGACCAAAAAACAAGACAGGTGTTCTGTTTCAAAGTTGAACTCCCGTGCGGTCGACAGGGGGGGTCGACCATCGACGCCCGGCCAGTCGGCCGTCGACACGGTACTTTTAGGTCCGTCTCATTTTTTTGTTTCAAAATTCATCTTCAGTCAGGTTGCCTATACGGCGGCCAGGTTGACCTCGAGACAAATATTGTCCAATTTTTGTCGAAAATAAAACTCAAGAAATACTCCGAAAATTTAGTAAAAATATTTTAAACCAATCGGGAGTATTTAGGACAACATTAGAAATATAGTTTTGATGAAATAACACATTAATACAAAAAGTGTTGTCCGATATAAACTTCAAGAAATACCCGATAAATAGTAAAAACATTTTAGACCGATCGGGAGTATTAGGACAACATTTAGAAACATAGTTTCAATGTAAAAACTCATTGACACAAAATCATTAAATGTGTTGTCCAATTTTGTGCTCTAATAAACTTGAAGAAATACTCCGGAAAATATTAAAACCATTTTAAATCATTTACGAGTATTTGGACAACCTTTAAAAACATTGTTTTAGTATAAAAACAAAATCATCAAAATCATGATAAAATCATTTATCAAACATCAACCTGGTATATCGAGCTCACAATCAGAGTGGACCAGTCGCATAATAGAACCGGTCAGCTCGGCTGCTATTCCATTTACTGGCCCCATTGTCCAAATCCCACCACTAAAGGACGGAGTGTCCAATGAAAGAAGTGGGTCATAGACTTGAGGTGTAATCATGATTATGAAAACCCGGGCTTCGCTAGCCCCACTATGGATTTGTCGTGCCTAGGAGATAAGGTAGGTGATCGGCCTTGTGCCATCTAGCTTGGAGAGTTACAAAGAAGAACGAATGAATCACTGTCTGATCCACACGATTCTGTAGTTACTCGGACCAAATTTCTTGTTTAGGTTGGCATTACAATTCCGTACGCAACCATTACTTGACTCGCTCGAATACCATTCATGGTGTTTGAATGTTCAGGAACTGTTTTCAATAAGTTATATACTACTATATTATTTTGATATATCAAGTTGCTTGTGAATCGTGTGTGACACACGCATTATGAACCATGCATTCTTCATATAACATTTTTCCTGCATCGATATAAGCTGCACTTACACATGAACATCTATCAACTGAGAATTTTATCTCACCCTGCCTTTTCAAACGACCAGATGGTGAACTGCACGTTGAGGACGTGAACGAGGATGATCAAGAGACAGAATGACACCGTGCCTAGTCGTTGAATTTTATCGTATTATAACTTAAGAATTTTGAATTTTATCGTATTATAACTTAAGAATTTCCGCTGCTACGCTAGACTCTGATTTCGAATGTTTTAATGAATGGTTGACCGTTTAGGTATTAATGTTGTATAAATCCTTGTTGGTTCGATTTATTTATCTTATCAACTAGTTTAAGTTATTGATCACGTCATGTTCCCATTTGGGGCGTGACAGTTGTGGTACCAGAGCTCGACTAGTAAGATGGAAACTTACTCCGAGCTGACCCAGGATAGGTTCTTCTGCCTTGGACTGGGAACCACTACTAGATGGCCTAAGTTGAATCTTGGATGACTATTTGAACTCTTTTGTGTTGTCATAGTGTTAAAATATCCAGATATTTCTCGATTTGGACATTAGGTGATATAGGAATTTCTTGATTTGAAAGTTATAATGCCCCGATATAATGAGACTTGAAGCATATATAAGGATATCTCTTGATAGTATATGATTTGGTTATGTGATATATTATGGGATTTAGATACCTAATGATATTACTTCGGAAAATGATAGTATGGAAATCACTAGTATGACTTAGCAATGATCGTGCAATTGCGTTATTCATTCCAAAATACTTGTACAAACTTAAGTAAGGAAATTTGACTTGTGGTTTGGGTATCACGGATAAGATACGTTAAGGATGTTACTAATTCGGGATCTCGACTTGATGTCACCACTAAGTGCCTTCAATCATGATGTCTAACTTGTGAACTAAGATTGGATGATGATTATTCAAGAATATTCGGGCTACTATTGTAATTTAGATACTTATCGATATTTGAGTTAGTTGTTAGTTAATTTGGTGGCTATGACTTAATTTTCAAGGCGGGTTGACTATGAGGATGGGTACTAGTATTTTATACATAGTATATGAGATGTGCATATTTATCCGGAATAATCAAGATCCATATAGATGGGAGATTTAGATTACTATCGGGATTTTAGTAGAAATCCTATGATTACAACTTGGAAATGACTCCTTAAAGATTATTGAGGTCTCGACTATTATATGTTGATGGATGGAAATTTTGGGTTAACCTTATACTTTTAGAGATGAAATCTACTATCAATTGTTCAAGGAAAGATACGACGATATGAATAAGTGTCGACTATTTAGTTAAATCAAGACTATTATTATAAGTACCACTTTCTTAAGTGAATGAAATATTGACTAACTGCGACAAGCAATGATATATTCAAGATTTGGATTATAAGAGGTATGTTTCGAGTTAATTATGGGAATAGCACCTTAGAGCAATACAAACAACAACAACAACAAACTAAGCGCTTAATCCCGCTCACGTGGGGTGGCTATCTGGATCATATCGCGCCATCGTTTACGGTCATAAGCCATATTTTCGTTTATTTCTAGGTATAACATGTCATGTTTAATAGCTTCTTTCCAAGTCTTTTAGGCCTACCTCTCCCTCTTTTGATTTGTGTGAGTGATTCTCTACCTTCTAAACGTCGCACAGGTGCATCTAAAGGTCTCCTATAAACATGTCCAAACCATCTTAATCGTGTTTCTCTAATTTTCTCGTCTATTGGTGCTACTCCCACTTTGTTTCTAATGTGTTCATTTCTTATTCTATCTAATCTAGTGTGTCCGCACATCCATCTTAGCATTCTCATCTCTCGCTACCCTCATTTTTTGTTCGTGTTCATATTTAGTCGCCCAACATTCTGCTCCATAGATCATTGCGGGCCTTATGGCCGTTTATAAAATTTTCCTTTCAATTTTAATGGTATTTTACGGTCACAAAGGATAGAAGATGCACTCCTCCATTTATTCCAACCACTTTGGATCCTATGTGTGACATCTTTATTGATTTCTCCGTTCTCTTCAATTATAGATCCTAAGTATTTAAAACTCTTTGTTATACTCACTTCATGTCCATCAATTTTAACCTTCGTCTCATTGTTCCTGTTGTTTTTACTAAAGTGGCATTCCATGTATTCTGTTTTAGCCCTACTTATAGTAAAACCTTTTGATTCTAGTGCTTCTCTCCAAACTTCCAATTTTGCATTTACTCCTTCCCTTGTTTCATCAATTAAAACTATATCGTCCGCAAATAACATACATTCGGGGATGGATTTTTGTAAGTGTTTAGTGATTTCATCAATTATTAGGATAAAAGGTGCGGGCTTAGAAGCGGATCCCCGATGCAAACACCTTAGAGCAATATGTGGAGTAAATATGATTGGTTAAATGATAATCGAATAATGATGCGAACCTTACGAATCATATGAATAAGGTATTATGGACATTGTCTACTATTTGATGATTTAAGGAATATTTTGAGAAACACTAAGGTATTAAGAATATTTTTGCGAGAATTATTTATTTAAAGTTGACGATGTAAACTTGGATCATATATAAACGTCTCTAGGCCGCATAAATTTTGATATTGAGGTTATGATAGATACTCCATGAATAAATACAATAAGTATGATTCTCGCAATGACGAAGGGAATTATTTTGGAAGAGAATTTGGAGACCAAATTCTTTTAAGGATGGGAGGATGTGAGGCCCCATATTTTTATACCACAGATGACACGATTCACATATATATTTTCGATATAATATTTTATCATTTTAGATCGATGTGCTTACATAGATAATTTATTCTTATATTCTATTTTCATCTTGATTTAGTAAAAACTGTTATTTTAAAAATCATTTCTTTAGTATCTGAAAAACAAAATTCTTGTCGCCATATTTGTTTTAAAATAATGACTGTGAAGCCCCCGATTTTCCGAGCGTGTAATTTATCCTTTTATCGTCTATGTATTTTATCGACTATTTTACCGTGTCACTTTGACGGGTAAATAATAATAATAAATATATTTTGCATTAAATTTCATTTATTACTTATAATTATAATCATTTATTAAATCTATTTCACATTTATGATCACTTGAATGATCATTATTATTATTTGTGTATTTATTAGTCACCTTAGAATTTTAAGAGACTATTTATTTTAGAGACTTTTACCTTATATAATTAAGAATTTGATTTAGAATAAGTGATCATGAGACTTATAAGTGATCAAGGAAATCACTAATTATTTTGGAGATTGATATTATTCATCTATTCTCATCAAATTTGGGACAAAAAAATGGAAATGCCATAAATACCCGGCAATAGTGATGATTTTGGTGTAGAAATACCATCCAACTCTTGTACATATACACCTTATGTAGTCATCTTGTGTATAATTACACCACTAATTCAAACATTATACACATTATCTTATACACCAATTCTTTAATACTATTTTTCCCAACTTATTCTCACTTACGCAACATTCCTTCTCTACCCATCCCTTGCCCATACTTTTGACTTCCCTTTTGTCTCCATGCAAGAGATAAATTACAAGATACAAAATTGAACAAAAAAAATCACTCTCTCTCTCCCTAATGTGGACGGCCAAGATGGCCAAAAATGAACAAAATTTGTTCATTTTCACCAACACATTCTAATCTTCAAACTAATTCTCCTCCTTCTCTCTAATCTCTCTCTAAGATTTCTTCATATCTTCAAATCTTCAAACACAACTTCTCCATATCTTCAAACCTTCAAGAACAATTTCTTTACATCTTCAAATCTTCAAAGAACACATCCTTCATATCTTCAAACATCCTTTACATCTTCAAGAACATCTTCTTCATATCATCAAAAACTTCTTCTTTCTTCAAACACTTAAACAAAAACACAAACATTCTTCCTACTTACTCCAAAAATTCGAATCCCCCCTCTCAAAGGTAAGAAATTTCATTCTTCAATTCAACTTGGTATCTTATAACTCATCACCTTCTCTTCTTAACTTAAGTTTGATTTTGACTTTTGGAGGTACATAGGAGCCTACTTAAGGACATGCATGCATGGTGGTCACCTTCGAAGACTTGAAGAGAAATTGTTAGAGAAATTGGACTACAAGGTAAGATTTGGATACTAGAGCCCTTTTCTCTTCTCCTTCCTATTTTCTTCAAATTTTAACACCCCTTTTTCATTTTTGAGAAATAGGGGCTGACCTTAAGTGGTTTTGAGGGTGAGCCAAAAATTCCAACTTTGAAGCTTCAACTAGTTCCAATTCACCTACTACACAAGGTAGAGTGTAGTATTTTTCACTCATTTTTCTAACTCTTAATTTTTGATATTTCTTGACTTAGGGGCTGACCTAAGTGACCTCATATCAAGTTGTGAAATTTATCCTTTTTTTCACAACTCTCTAATTTTAAAGGTGTGTGGAAAAATCTTTACAACTTTTAGGGATTTTGTTAAATGCATGTAGTCTTTTGATCTTGAGCACTTGAGATATATATTTTATGTATTTCATGTCAATTTTATGTATCAAGTGTGAAATTTCTCAAGTGTTGCTCAAAAATGCTATTTATTGAAATTAGGTGCATGCATGTACAATTTATTGTTCTATTTGATGAATTCTTGTATGAAATGGACATGCATGTATATGACCCTTGAAATCCATGTTTTGTATGACTTATAACCTGTACAAGTCGGGCATAATTGATTAAATTTCAATTTTGGACTTAAAATGCAAAAATGGAAAGTTGGTGGACTTAATTGCATGAAAATAAAACTTAAGGGACCCCTCTGTAATTTTTCGAATTTTGGGACGGTACTCAGGTTCAAAAATGATGTTTGGACATTTTAATTAAGTTTTAAGAGTTTTAGGATAAATAAAATCAACCTTTAAAAGCCCAAGGACTAAATTGTAATATTTTAGAAGTTTAAGGGCTACATTGCAATTTTCGAAACTGTACCAGACCCTAATTTTAAAATTTGAAATTTTAACTCTTAAGGGACTGGAAATAACATATTTTAAGTGTATTCCAAAAATCCAAGTGTTTAGATCTTGGAAGGTAATTTTACTAAAATTGAGGGACCAAATTGTAAAAGATTAAACTTGAGGACCCAAATGAAATTTCCAGGACTTACACAGTCCATGTACCTGGAAATACTAATTTAACTATAACATAATTATAATTTGGACCCAAGGTTCAAATTTCATAACAATTGGACCCCTAAAAGCCGTAAAGGCAATTATTTCAAAATGGGACAAAAATGAGATTTTCAAAAGTTAAGGGACCTATACTTATTTCTTTTTAAAACTGTTTTTGTCCCAATATTCCAATGACCTTAGTGACATCTTCTAACTGGAATCACATTAAAATCCCTTCCGGTTTGTGAGTTCCAATTATTTTAAACTTAGAGCCCGAATGACAATTTTAACAAATTTGGGGCCAATGTGAGAATTTTATAAAAACTCTACCTTAAAACTTTAAAAACCTGTATCTTTGAACAATTTAGAGAATTTAGGAACTTACCTCATAATTTTTCAAGATCAAGATATTTATTTATTCAATTTGTAACCCCAAAAGTATTGGTTTTTACAAAATGGTGCCAATTGTAAATTTTCTTTTTAACAAGGACCTAACTCAAATTATTTTTATTTTACAGAAACAGCCCTGGACCCTCTGAATTTAATAATTTATTAAAATATTTTATTTTCTCTAAATTCCCTTGATTTATCGGATCGTCTTGACCGATTAATACACGATCGCGGGGCGACTTCCTCATCTTGCGATATTGAATCTATAACGGGACTTATGTTCCACCTAATCTTTCAAGATATCCAA